>ML374398.1:209976-283764 GCA_005239525.1 Nicotiana knightiana | reverse complement strand
TTTGAAACTATATATATATATATATATATATATATTTGAGAAATATGAAAGAAAAATTGGGTACCAACAGCTGCCCTTTTTGACCCGGAAGGATGAAAGAGTTTTCGGGTAAAGAAATGCTGACCGATTTTGACCGAATGGGTGTTTTGATAAATATAGGTCACAACTTGGTCTCTGAGCTGCCTATATATCCCTGGTTTTACAGGGATCATTCCATGTGTAATTTTGGATCCAACGGTGGACTAAACCGATGGAGTTGTTGTAAGAATGGACAAAATATTCTGGATAGGACCAATCAGGATGGGGAATCGATGTATTTGAGAATGGTTATGGATATTTTAACGGTTATCAGATGGGCATGGGCAGTGGACGGTGCTCGATTACATTTGAAATAACTGAAGGGTATGAATGTTGAATGGAAACTTGAGCCAAGAGTGCTCCGGTTAGGAGAACGGTTACTTCCTAGTTCACCTGCAAATTCAAAATACGATGCGCGCAAATGTATTATCTCATGAATTTAAACATGATTCAAATCCCCTCTGGATCATGGAGATTGTCTTTGGACGGTGAGGATTATCGCCTTAGACCATGACGTCCTGGGCCATGAGTTGTGAGATAGGGGATTCGCAGCGATGAAATGATGTTCTCGGGCCATGAGGATGATGCCTTTGAATAATGATGTGTAGTATTAAGAGATCGCCAGACCATGGCATGGTTGTTTACCTTGAAAATGGTATTAACAATTATATTTGATTTTGTGGCTCTAAAAATATGTGGTTTATCTAATACTAGTTATTAGATAGGAAGTCCTAAGTGTGAGTTAGAAAAAGTAATATATGCAAACCAATGTTGTCACAGAGTTGTGCCTCGAGCTGGCTAGAACAGGAGGCCTCGAGGTCTATCTAGATAAATTAATAATGAGCAATCAATGAAGAAACAATGATATTGTGGCCTCGGGGATAGCCTTTTACGCTAATGATGGGCAACAAAAGAAGAACAATTAATGAACAAAATAAATAAAGAGAAATGAATCTATAGAGTAATTGTTGAGCATGTTTTTGCAAGAAAAGTAGAGAATGTTCTATTGTATTGAATATTCATGTGTGTTACAAAATGACAAAGGTCCCCTTTATATAGGAGGGATAATCCCAACATAGTACATGTCTAATTATGACAAGGAAATGCTATTGGTACAGCTGTATAATAGCTCAGTACAGACTTGTACTATTCTTGCAGACCTGGTCAGCTTTAACCACGTGTCCTTGGGAATTTCCCGCCTTTCCCTGACAATCATCGATTCATACTGCTCCGAGGTTGACCACAATGAACCTTCTATATGCTCCCTCAAGGGGTGTACCTCGGGATCAAACTTCAAATTCTGCTACAAGCTTCTCCAGGCCGGGCGTGGAGTGCCACAGTTGTCTCAATATCGGACCCCCTGATTTTGGCCGTATATAGATAGTCCCCGCATTTCTTAGAATGAAATGATAAAAAACGATCCTGAATTCTTGCCTCTTCGATATCCTCTTTGTGACGTCAGCCACGTGAGATTATTAAATTATGTGGCAGAAAGATTGTATAGAGGTCTTGTCAACACGGTTCTCGAAAAGCCCACGAACCGTCATTGGTCGCCCTTTCAACTCCTTCAACATGCGTAGATGGATCCTATAAATACTTCAATTCTTTTCCTTGTAAACTTTTATAACATCTTCAAACATTCTAATATTCACCAACATCATTCCTTTTTCAACCTCTTTCTTTGTTCATCTCTACATCAGCTCTCTCAACTTACTTTGAAATTTTATCACAACCATGGAAAAAACTTCTAAGACATTCCCTCAAAAAGAGAAAGCCCCTTCCTCGTCACGCTCATCAAAGAGAAAAATAGATGTACCTTCCCGTATTGAGGAGTGTACTTCTGGGCCCTTCGAGACATCCTCCGATTTCAAAATTGATAAACCTTCCTCGGTACTGGGACGATGCGAGCCCATGTCTCGGTACATTAGTCTAATAACCGACATAGGGAAGGTGAAAATAGATTGCCACTAAGGGGAGGCGGTACAAGTAGAGATCCCTTTATCGGAAGAGGATATAACTACACACAAAGCTGGTTTCCTCAGCGTATATATGTATCCCTTTACCTTAGGTCCTGTAGATTCTTCTTCTCTACCGATAGACCCGGTGATCCTCAGTTTTTGTCGACAATCTAGAGTGAAGCTTGGTCAAATTTATCCCTCTTTTTGGAGAATTGCCTATTTTATTAGATACTTCTCAAAAATGGTCGAGGGGATGCCTTTCACCTTTGATCATATCATTAGGTTGTATATCCCTCGCCTCTAGCGAGGGGGCCTAGTTAAACTGCAGCGTTGATCTACCAAAGTATCTTTTTGCCAACATCGACGAAGATAAAGACCAGGGGTGGATGAGCCACTTCTTTTGAGTAAGGACTTCAGACCTTATTCCTGCCGATAAGATGCCATTCTCTGAGGAATGGAACATGAAATGTAAGTGTCATTACAAAGAGCATGTTTTATCATATGAATGTCCTCTTTTCCCCTTTTGGAATAATTCCTTTATTTTTTGAATTGATTCTCTTCTGGTTGCGTAGCCACCATGTGGTTCCCAGGCGCGGTCAAGTACCTCCCAGGTTGGGTTAAATTCTTAGACTCCACATCCTCATATGACAAGCGCATTTGGTGTGATTTGGCCAAGACTCGATGGGAGGCCAAAAATCATGGTACACCCTCACCACTGTCACTTCTAAATTCCTTATAAATAGATTTCTTGGCGGTATGTTTGATAATTTATGCTTGTGTATGCCTCAGGGAAGCCATTTCAATGAGACCGCTCCTTCTGGCGAAGAGGAGACCTAAAAACCCGCCAAAGACAAAAAGTGAAAGAAGGAGACACCGGCAGAGTCCCCGAAACCAAAGAGAACTAAGGCTCGAAATCTCAGGGCCGATGCAACGGTCCTAACTCCGGAAGCTGCTGAGAGTCTGCATGTTGAAGACGAAGGTGATGACGGCTGTCCACCGGTACTAAGGACCAAATGAAGAGTTGATGCTTCAAAGGTTGCCGGGCAGAAGACTGTCGAGTCATAGGTGGCTGATGCGGTCCCCCTTGAATTGAAGAGACCCTCGAAGAGGGTTTGAATGCAGTTCCAGAGCCGACCATTGAACATGATACAACATGTTTCGATGAGCACTTGGTTGGCGAATTTGAAGGACCCAACTCTGAGACTCTTCGAGGGCGAGAGGAAGCCCCGATAGAGGTTGATTCCATAGGAGATCTTCAATCGGGCCCCTTGTTTTCCCTAGGGCAAATACGGGACACCCTTGGTATAAATGGGATTACTCTCGTCTACATGCATGATCATCTCCGTATGGTTCCATTCGAACTTTACAGCCTGGTGCAAAGTGGAAGCCACAGCCCCATCGGCGTGTATCCAAGGCCATCCCAACAATAAGTTGTATGAGGTGGATATTTCGAGTACTTGAATTCGATATCAAACCAGGTTGGGCCCATTTGTAAGCAAAGATTGGTTTCCCCGATCGTGTCCCTTTGAGATCCATTGAATGCTTTTACGTTCATTGTTAATGCCTGTATTTCGTGCAACCTTTTGTCCAATCTCTTTAGAGTCGTCAAGGAACAGATGTTGAGACTAGAACCTCCATCTATCAAAACCCTGGAATTGAATTTATCTTCGTAATGTACCGTGATATGCAGCGCCCTGTTGTGGCTCAATCCTTCTGATGGAAATTTATCTTCATGGAAAGTGATTTTATGGCTCTCTAGTACTTGTCCTACCATGATATCCATTTCTCCGCTGGTGATATTGTTGGGCATGTAAGCTTCATTCAATACCCTCATCAAGGCATTCCTATGTGCTTCAAAATTCTGCAGTAATTATAGAATAGATATCTGAGCAGGGTTTTGCACAGATGGTCCACTACAGAGTATTCCTTTCCTTGCTCCTTTCCCAAAAGATAATCCGGGCTAGTTTCAATGATGGGCTGCTTGGAAGCAGCTTCTTTACTTGTTCCCCCTAAGTGCTCAGGTGTGTAAACTTTACCTGTCCTGGTCATCCTGGTGCGGCACCAGCTTCTTCTATTTTTGCTTTTCCTTTTCTCCTGGCTTCTACAACATAGTCCAAAGGTACGACTTTTGAATTAAAGGATGGTGCGGGTGCTACCATCACAGTGAAGGGTGTGGGCATTTCTACTTCAAACGGAGCAGATGCAGCTACAGGTGTTGTTACTTCCACCACGAATAGGGTTGGTGCGGCTACTTCAACATCGTCTGGTGGATTTATCTGTACCACAATAGGAGTAAGAGTGACCACAGGCTTCTTGGGGTAATCCTCTTCTCGAATAAGCCCAATTGACCCTTCCGGGTCCCATTCTTCATCAGTCTCTATAACGTTCACCTCCTCACCCCTGTGATCTGGGAGGGGATTGTTGCGGATGTTAGGTGTAGTCTCCTTTTCTTGTATGACCTTGGTACCAATTAGTGTCTGGAGCTTGTCTTTCAAAGTGCGACATTCATCAATGGTATGCCCCTTCATGCCGGGGTGGTAGGCACATGTTTTATTTGTATTGACCAATTGTGAGGAGTTTTCCATGGAAACTACGGGAATAGGAGTGACATAACCAGCAGCTTTCAACCTTTCGTATAACTGATCGATAGGTTCAGTAATAGGGGTATATTGTCTAGGCGGCCTGCGGTCGAAATTTTGTCTGGGTTTCCGATTGTTCTGGCGGGCTGGCTATGAGTGGTAATATGCTGGCTGGTTGTTATAAGCATGGTAGGAAGTGGTGGGTTGCGGATATCTGGGAGGTTAAGGCTGATATATAGTTGGAGGTGTTTGATATGTAAGAGGAGATTTTAGACCTTGTGCCACCATCACGACTCCTACTTCCTTCTTTTTGGATATACCCCCTGACTGTAAAGCTTTGTTCGTAGCTTGTAATACCTAAAAATTAGTTACCATTCCGCTCTTGATTCCTTCTTCAATCCTTTCCCCCAATTTGATGATATCAGAGAGTTTATGATTTAATAACCATTAACCTTTCGTAATAGTGCGGATCCTGGGCCCGGAAAAAGAACTTGTTAATCTAATCTTCTTCCAATGCCGACTTTACTTTCGCAGCTTCCGATCTCCACCGAGTAGCATACTCGCGGAAAGTCTCTGTTGGCTTCTTTTTGAGATTTTGGATATAGAAGACATCTGGTCTATTCTCCGTATTAAACCTGAATCGATCCATGAAATCTGATGCCATGCTTACCCAACGAACCCGCTTTTTGGATTTTGACTGATGTACCAAGATAGGGTGTCTCCAGTGAGGCTCCTGATGAATAATTTCATGTGAATCCTATCATCCTTTCCAACTCCTACGAGCTTGTCACAGTATATTCTTTGATGCACCTTTGGGTCACTTGTTCCGTCAAACATCTCGAACTTGGGAAGTTTGTAACCCTCTGACAGTTCTACGTCCGGCTGAATACAAAGATCTTCATAGTTCAAATCCCAAATGACTTTACCCCTTCGATGCCTTGGACACGACTTGTGAGATTCTTAAGTTCTTCTGCCATATTCTTAATGAGCAAGTCTTTCTCGGCAGATTTTGGTGTGTATGGGGTTTGTTCAGTGGGGTGAGGTAGAGTTTCTACATATATAAGGTTATTTTGATGGATACTAGGGGTTTGGGTGTAGTGGTGATCATTGGTTGAGTTCTGCGGATCGGGGGTAAGATGTGGTGTATTTTGAGGGGTATGGTAGGTGGTGGTTTGTGGATACTGGGTTGGATGATGTTGATGTTGAGGAGGAGTTGGTACTGGCCGAGGATTAGGATTTTGTTGAGGTGTTGTGTATTGATGAGTTGTGGGGGGATTTTGTAGATGTCGGTTTGGTGTGCTTTGAGGAGTTGCTTGGTTTAGGGCCTTCTGTTGGTTGATATCTGGGATGTTTAAGGTGAGGGAGAGGTTTTCCAAGTTGCGGACATGCTCAAATTCCCCTTGTAACTCCAATATTTTTTGCTCCAACCGTAGAACCAAATCATTCTGTGCCGGAGTACTCCCGCCATCTGACGTTTCCACATTTTCTACATGTGTAACATTATCATTCCTCATACCGCTCATGTCATCCATATTAGATTTTCCCTTATTTTTAGGATCACTTGGAGGAGGTGGTGGAGGACCTCTGGATCTGGTATGATATGTTGATGATGCCAGTATGCACGAACCAACCTTAAGGGTGGGAATAATCAAAACAAAGAAAAACAAAAAAGCTAAACAAGTTAGCAGGGAATTTTGAATTGATAGTTGTAGCATTTAAACATGTATTGTGGAATTATAAATTTGTGTCCTAATTTGGCGACCTCATTGTGCCCGAGGTAGGCCTAGCGACATAAAGATTTGGAGAAACTTAGTGCCGACAATTGCCTCATATCATTAATGTAATAAAGAGACCAAACCTTTAAAACAATAATCAAAAAGAGTTACTAGTGGCATTTTCCTTATTACAATCAAATTCTAAAACGACTCTAGAAAAACAAGTAAATAAAAATTCTAATCTACTTGGTCCTGGAGGGACCTTCTCCAAGCATGACCTTCTTAGCCCCATCGATCAGATTCCCCATGTCGCACATGTTCAGTAGCAGATACGCCCTTGATAGGTGTCCTCCTTTGTTGCCCTCTACATTCTGACAATCCATGACCATTTTCCTCATCTTCTCTTCAAGCTCAATCAGACCCTGCTCTAAATAGTCCAACCTTTATGTTGATTCTGTAGGAGTTCCTCTCCGTTCATTGATTGATTCCATGTCTACCTTGTGTTGTTCCAAATGTCTTGCCTCAGACTCCAAGATTCTTTTGCGCAACATCTTGTATTTTACTTGTGCATCAACAACGTCGTCTATGACCCTGTTTCCAGGATCAATCCCCGGCTTGACTTCTCCCGCTATGTCATCATCCAACCATGATAGGTAGAAATATACATGATCGGTGTGGTACCGATCTGGTGCGATGGTATCCGTTTCCAAAATGATCTTCAAATGACACATGTATTGTGCCTCACACTTGAATGGAATGGAATCACCCTGAAAGTCTGCTTTCTAGTGAACCATCTTGGAAACTTGTGGCATGACTTACTTTCTTCCAGCATGTCTCATGACCTTAATAGGAGCATAAGGATAGATACCCCTCAACCCATTAAACACTAAGTGAGGAACATCTATTGACCTGGTAATAAACTCTCTAGTAGGGCATTACTCGAACGTCCAATGGACCTTGTCATCAGTCAAATTGCTAAAGAAATGTATCCAATCCATAACGTTTCCCGATTGTGCAAACTTGTTTGGGATGAAAGTCATCCTTTTTGGATGGTGAAAAGCTATGTGGTCATTCCATGGTCTCCGCAGAAATTCATGACTGTACTGTCCTCTTTGAAGATGTTCCAACAACCATATTTGCAGTAACATATTACAACCCTCATAATGCCTAAATCCCTTCTTGCAACGGTCCAAGGCACGGTGTATATCGGTCATGATCGTTGGGACGATAGTGTACATTTGTCCCTCAATTCCTTCCATTAAGGTCTTGGTGACCATATGTAAAGTCCTGTAAATTTTCTTGACTAAAAACGATGCTCGGGTAGGTCCCCATATTGTTATATCAGTAGTAAATCTTAAAATGGACCCTTTTGGAGTAAAATGTACCCCAAGACTTAAAAGATAAAATTTTCTAGAATTGCGCGGGTGTGCGGTCCACTATGTTATCGTAGATCAGGTATGCAGACAGCATAGTGGTCACATACCTGGACATTTGTTGTCCATTTTGAGGACATCTAAGCAGCCCATAATGCAATTACATTTCACAAATGCGGGCTGCGTCTTTGTCGCATTATTGAACCTCTATTTTTGTGGAGGGAGTTACGCGACGCACTATGCGATTGCATAACAGGTATGCGGACCGCATAGTGGTTGCATACCTGGGCAGTCTGCTTTCCTTTTTGGCCAATCTGAAGGCCATTCATGCAACAGGTATGCGGACCGCATAATAGGAATGTGATCGCATTCCTGACCGCATACCTGCTTCAGAGCTTCTAATTTCTAATTTTAAAATCCGACCCCCAGTTTAACAAAACACCACTCCCTTTCATTTATAAAGACTATCTGATTAAAATAGAGAGAAGTGGGAGTGGGTTCTAGTGAGAGAAGTCCTCATCTTCCCCAAGTTGGTCCTCCATCTCTACCCAATCCTGGTATTAATCGAGTAGTCGTCATCTTCTTCACCATAAGAGGTAAGCCTCCACCTTATTTCCTCAAATTTTCAGATTTTAGTTAAAATAGGACACACATTGGTTGGTTCTCGAAGATGAGAGTTAAGACCTCGCATGCATGTGAATAATCTACCAAAGGGAAGTAAGCTAGGGCAACCTTTCACTAAAAAAAGGGGCTAGTTAATCTAAAGGACCGCATACTATTTGATAAAATGCCCGAATGACTTCAAAGTTCCTAACTCTAAGTTTTAATGTGTCACGTTGTAAATTAGATTGAAGGAGTTAGAAGGTCTGGTGATTTGGGATAGAAATTATCAGGAAATTCCAACTCGAGTTATGTATGGCTAACCATAATCCTCACAGGATAAGCCCGTTGTGGTCATTTTTCTGGGTATGACTCTCTTATTGACCTTCTATGGAAATTATGTGCTCTATGTGCTTAATTGAGGAGTTGTTATTTCCATGTTCCTATATGCTACCACCATGATGTCTTGCTAGTGGAATGTATACATGTTGACCATCATGTTCTTTCTTATTATGTGTGTGCTCCTATAATATGATGGGTGTGAAAAATGTAAAAGGGTGGATTGTCATGAAATATGAGTAAAGATATGGTACTGATGTGAAATGTGAAACATGAGATTGAACTATTACGAAACATGAATTAATGGATTGGGAAATGGTGAAATATGGATTAATGGATCAGATGGTTATGGAATATGGATTAAAGGATCAATTGTCGTGAAAAATGAATTAAAGGACTCTAATGATATGAAAGATGAATCCAAGAGCATTATATGTTGGGGAACAAAAAGGTTAAAAATGACTTAAGTGACCTAAAACATCCATAATTGCACTAGGAGAATGTCCTAGGGGTGAGAAGGCATATCTGGTCTGGCTGGGATCAGACTCCATGTCGTACACATGGATGACTTAATGTTATGATATGATTAGGATTTGATGATGATTAATGTCACCACTGTTTTCAGTTGATATGGCCTAGCCGATCAGGCAGAGATCGGACTCCGTGTGCTGTACACGAGCCACGGTGTTAGCCTAGCCGATTCGGGCAAAGATCGGACTCTATGAGAACAAGCCACGGTGGTTATATGTGATGTGATTGAAATTCAAACCTCACCTAGGATGGCTTAGGCGATCGGGCAGAGATCGGACTCCGTATGAGAACGACACGGTGGATCAGTAATAATAATAACAAGAAGAAACTTAAAAGTACATTAACCAAAAGGTGGCAGAACGGGATGTGGGATATGGTAATTCTTGTTATGATTCTCCATGGTTCAGTGTACTGTTGTATGATTCCTACGTTCATGTTTAACTGATGTTGTTTATCCTATTTGGAGTTGGTTTGTTTATACATACTAGTACTATTCAATGGTACTAACATCCTTTTTGTCGGGGGTGCTACATCTTTTACATGGATGTAGGTGGTTCTATAGCAAGTAGAGCTGATCGCCGATAGTGGTCGCATCCCTTCATCTCTTCAGCAGTCTTGGTGAGCCCCACTTCCTCTCGGGGCCGTGTGTAGTACATGTTGTCTTATTTTGTATATGTCATTTCTTTTGAGGTATAGTCGGGGCCTTGTTGTCGGCAGGTCTATGTATTCTTCTCCGTACTCTTAGAGGCTCCATGGAGTTTATGTGGGTTATATATATGTATTTTGTGTAGTCATCGTACTCCTTCAAAATCATGATCCCGTATCGGGATTGTTGTATTTTAGAATGTATGTTTTGGGAAGATTAAATGTTGAAAATGTTAAAAAAAGAAAGGGATTTATGTTGTAAATTCATGCTTTGATTCTATTTTGTTGTTTCACTTATAAAATGTACATTATGAACATGGGGAAATGCGTTGGGTAGGAAAGTCAATCCAGGTCCGCTTGACCGGGTTCATCCGGTTAGGCGCCAGTCTCGTCCCTCAGTTTTCGGGCGTGACAAACTTGGTATCAGAGCCTCAAGTTTTAAAAAAGTGTCCTAGGATGTCTCGGAGCCGTGTATAGTAGATCTCTTCTTATCGGTGTGTTCTTGACCACATCTATGATTAGGGCGTTGCATGGACATTTAGGAAAATACATTTTTATTGCTATTCGGCATTGTGCGATGTGGTGAAAAGTGAGGTTGTCTATCTCTAACCCATGTGTTCTTTCAACTTTCAGTAAATGGCACCCAAGAAGAGAGCTCGACTCGGCCTAGAGGCCAATGTCACCCCGGGAGTGGTCGTAAATTCCCCATCTGGGGGTGCAGGTGTAAATGATCCCCCGACCATAAACCATCCTGACTCCTCTGCTCCAGGTAAGAATATTGGTATTCCTGCTCCAACGGAGGGTGCTGAAATCCCTCCCGCTGATATTCCTGACCCACCTCCAACTCCAACTTCCGGTCCTGGTATTTCTAATGGGGACCTCAGGGGAGCTATCCTGATGTTGAACCAGTTAGTGGCCTCCAAGGCCTAAAGATCAAATGCTACCCCTACATCCTCTAGCGAGCCAGGGGATTCTTTAGGTTCCAGAGTCAACCAGTTTCTACGGTTAGCCACTATAGAGTTCACAGACACCGACCCAGAGGCTGATCCTCAGCAGTTCATTGATGAGATGTACAAAACCGTCCGAGTTATGAGGGCTACTAATACAGAGGTGGTTGAGTTGGCGTCCTATCGTCTGAAGGGAGCGGCATATTCGTGGTTCAAAATGTGGGAGAGTTCCCGTGGTGAGGGGAGCCCTACATAACTCCGCTACACTAAGTGATCCCATCCAAATGCTGATCCACATGACATATTTCAAGCCACCTTGCCCAAAATAAATAACCATTCGAAATTCGACATTAAGTATTCAAAGTGCATTTCCATAATCCTGGGGAAATCGGATGATACCATGCAACACGAATTAGATAGAACATCAACCTCGCAGTACCCAATTATTTACCTTACTCAAATCTAGGTATAAAGACCAACTAGAACCAAATCATATGTGCATATAACAAATAATCACAACTCTTCGCAACACCGAAGGGAAACTCATAGATCACTCCAGAACATGAATAAACTCAATCACAATCGGATGGCATATTCCTCAACAATAGAAATTCGGAGCCAACAATTCTGACCCGGTGTGGAACACACACCCATACTAGCCTACCAATAACCCTGAATCAACTCTGGTCAATCACAACGGATAGATAACTCACCGAGAAGTCCACAATGACTGAATCCTGGTACTTACTAACATCTGACTAGCTTGATTGCATCTTCACAGTTCACTACCACAAAATAACCTGTTTATGAGAACTCTCAGTCTCGAAGTCACGAAGCGCACCAATTACTATATCTGATCTCAACTATACCGCTCGAACACATAGTACATCCCTAACACTCAATCATTACACGAGGGATACCCCTATAATTCTTCCGTGTTAGCAAGGAACCTTGAATATCAACAGTCGATCTAACAAGGGAGTGTCGAAGTACCAATGAATGACCCTTAACTCCACATATGACCTTTCTAAAATATATACCCTCATCAAGCCACCCAATAGTGATATCATCTACCTAGTCCTCTGAAACTGCAAATGCTTCCTAAGAATTTTTCTTTTGACCTTTCTTCCAGAACTGAATCGTGACCTCACATATGCAAATCTCAACTCTACCCAAAATACCGCATATGCCATGCCATCCTAGGACAAATACATGAACTTCATGGTCCCTTCTGAGACACAAGAAACTATGTAACCTACTAGCCAAGAACTTCCATTTGATCCCATTTAGAAGCAAAACCACTATACATCACCTGCACCTCACACCAGAGGAAAATATGCACCTTTAACTGTGGTAGAAACTATCAGGAACTATCCGAAATTCTATTGGTGCAACACCAAACCATCATGACTGAATCCTTCCAACTCAACCAAGCTACGCAGGCCACCCAAAAATCCAAGAATATTGCTAAGAAACACATGTAAAAACTCATTACCTCATGAACACCCAAAGAACTAATCGTATCCCTTACCATGCTGATCCGACCTACTACCAAGTTGTCCTATTTACCCAAGTTTCTTCTGACTTACCTTCATATTGATACTTCTCCTTGCCGTAATACCTCAATTCTCAACTCGGACTCACCACACGCAACCCAAGCACAAAACCATACCATCTAAGGCTCATAACCCGCTGAATACTCTCTCAAATATCCCCAAAAGTACTACATTCAAAATACTTACCCCGAAGATACTTCCTGCGAATCTAAAGACATTACCTTCACCTTCCTAGTACTAATATGTAGAACCCATGATGATGTAGAAATGCCATAAGTCTTGACACCCTCCAACATAAATCTCAATTACACCGACCAATTAGACAGAATCGACCTGACTCGTTTGCACACTAACATACTAGGAAAGGAATACACTCTCTTGAAGCCACACGCAAATTCATACACTGCACATGCTACACCTTTTACAATTACAACTCAATTATTGAATAAAATATATTAACCCATAGAGTACATTACAACCTATATCGAAGAAATTTCCATTACTCGAGTCATTCCCAGACTCCACCTATGCGCGTCATAAATGATCCTCCAATATACCTCGAATTGGAACCAATACCACACATAATCGTGCAACCAACTTATCAATAGCAGACTCCCCCACTTGGCTCAAAGCCAACGATTAAGACAACCAATAACTCACAATGCCCATAATAACATAACCCGTCTAACAGCTCAAGTCATCTGCAAATCTTGCATTCACCATTGTAATAGTCATGAAAACTTCCACAAGAGATCTAAACTCAAATTACAACATATAACATTTACTGGTAGAAGAGAACTTACTACAGAACAACATAAGGATGACACACCCCAGGACAACCCGTAGGAGATACCCTTGCCCGCTTAGCCTCAAAACGATATCTCTCTATATACTTCTGAAGTCCATAACTATCACGCAATCATTACACCCTTCTGCATCTAACACAAACAACGCCTACCCTCGAGGCATCAGAATACGCGGTAAGGACCTAAAGCTGATGGCCGAACTAACACTGGAGCGGTGGTCAGAGAAATCTTGAGCTTCTGGAATGCTATTGAACAGAGCAACAATTCACACTCGGAGAACTTTGCGTAGAGCCTTTCCTCCCTGAATCCTTATAATGCTATCCTAAAATACTGAGTATGCTACTCCTGGCTACGCGTATACGCCAGGATGCCATCAATTAATACAATAATAAAGGAGTGTTAATACGACTGGAATACACTGTTAATCAAATACATGAACACTACTGGGGCAATGATCAACCCAAAGACATCACTAGGAACTTTTAACCCAACAGAAAGATCCGCTTTACTCCACAACAAAAAAACATGAGAGGTCTTCCAATACACTCACAACTCGAAGCCATATACCAAACTGACACACAAATCAAATACTCAATAGTTCTTGCCACATTTCTAGCTAACCCTTTTGTCACAATCAACAATATGAACACAACTAACCATCAAATCACAATCACCACATAGCCATCTAGCATTCAAGCCACAGAATGAATCCGGCCTCAAGTCCTCCAGACTAGCCCATTACCAACATGCCAAAATCACATCTCATCCACGGAAGTCACAAGTTGTAGATGCACAGCTGAATAAAATGGATCTGCATGACAAGAATTCAGGAATGTGAGATTTTCCTAAGGGTTCTGCAGCCTCTCGAAGATAAATACAGACATCTCCGTACCGATCCGCAAGACTCTACTAAAACTGCTCATGAACAGTGAGTCCTATGTAACCTAGCACACTGATACCAACTTGTCACGACCCCAAATCTAAGCTAGTAGTGATGGCGCCTATCGTGGAACTAGGCCAGCCAAAACTACACTCAAATCGCAATGAACTTCCATTTACATCTTTACTAAACTGATAACCCGTAAAGGTTTCTTTTACACATTTTTAAAATAGTTAAAGTTATACCGAATATAAAATACAACCCCGAGATCCCAGAGTCACTGGTCATGACCATCTACAGAAAATATACAAATAAAAAAAATAAACTATATAAATTAAGCAGGAGAGCGAGCAGGATTGCGGACGCGTGCAACTTTCTCGCAAAATCTCTGAGAAATATTTGGAACAGATACACAACTCACTCTGCCCTAACACCTGGATCTGCACACAAGGTGCAGGGAGTAATGTGAGTATGCTAACTCAGTAGTAATGAAAATAAATCATGTCAGAGCAGTGAGAACACATAAATCAAATCATCAAATCATCATTTCACAATAAGCACAACCTTTCTTTCCAACAATGTATACGTTAAATCATCACGCTTAAAAGCCGATTTCAGTAAAATCATTTTGAAATATACTTGCCAATAGTTTCAACATAACTTTCATGAAGTTTAGTGTAAAAATGATAAAAGTCATAAAAAGCCCCTCTGGCAAAACATATTTCATAAGCTTAGAATGAAAGTGGTAAAATCATAAGTAGCCCATCGGGAAAAAACATGTATCAGAAAATGCCCCTCGAGCATGCCTCATAGTCATTTATAATCAACCCCTCATGCACACCTCACAGTCACTCATAATCAGCCCCTCGGGCATACCTCATAGTCACTCATTCCTCCCAATCACTCGTCACTCGGCACTCGCACTCAGTAGGTACATGCGCTCACTAGGGATGTGTACAGACTCCGGAGGGGCTCCTTCAGCCCAAACACTAATATTAAGCCACCTCGTGGCGTATCATATTCTCACAATCAGGCCCCCGGCCTCACTCAGTCAGAAACACTCAAAAGCCCCTCGGGCGTATCAATAAAACGGGTTACTCGACCCAAAAGCATCATTTTATATCTCAAAATAGTGTAAATAAGGCTGAGTTTTGAAATCAGTTAAACATAACATGACTAAGTGTAAATCATAAATCAACAGTGAGGAAATAGCAGTAAAAAGCCCCAAGGGGTCCAAACAAGTCGACACGAGGCGCCAAACATGTCTTATAGCCCAAATATATCAATAGTTTTAGAACACAATTTAACATATGATTTAGAGTAAAAATACGCAACTAAATAGTTGCCGTGGAGAGGAACAAGTCCAATCTAAAAATCAGTGCACGCCACATACTCGTCATCCGACATGTGCGCCATTCTAAAAACTGTGAGAAATAGGATGTCCGGGGTTTCATACCCTCAGGACAAGATTTATAGCCATTACTTACCTCCACCCGGGCCAAAGTACTAATCCGCGATGCTCTTGCCCCTCAAATCTGCTCCCAAATTCTTCGGGTCTATCATAATCAGATTAACATTATCAGTATACGCTAAAGGAACATAATCCAATCAAAAACTATCAATTTAGACACAATTCTCGGAATTCGGAAAAACCCGAGCCCTGGGCCCACATCTCGGAATTAGATAAAATTTACATCACTAGAATCCTCATTCTCCCACAATTCTATACATACCAAGAACGCCAAAATCGAACCACAATTGCCCACTCAAATCATCAAAAGAAATTTCCAATTCTCATGCACCTAATCTCCCCAATCTTGGATTTAAATTCATAAAATTTCCGATTTAATTACTTAAAAAACGAAATAGAATGCTTGAGGACCTCACCAAAAGGATTGAATCAGGAGAAAAGAAGATAGAGGCCAACGACAAAAAAGTAGAAACATATAACTCAAGGGTCGATGAGAGCCCAGGCGCACCTCTGATTTTGAAGGGGTTGATTCGATGAAGCTCGTGCAGAAACCATTTCCGTCGAGTGAGGCTCCGAAGCCCATTCTGAAGAAGTTCAGGATGCCCTATATCCCAAAGTACAACGAGACCACAGATCCTAATGAGCATATTACCACCTATACTTGTGGTATAAAAGGGAATGACATAAAAGGCGACGATAACGAATCCGTCTTGTTGAAGAAGTTTGGAGAAACACTGTCCAAGGGGGCCATGATGTGGTATCATAACCTCTCCCCGAACTCAATAGATTCGTTTGCCATGTTGGCAGACTCTTTTGTGAAGGCACATGCTGGTGCCATTAAGGTCTCTACAAGGATGTCCGATGTCTTCAAAATTAAAAAGAGAGAAAATGAGATGCTAAGGGAATTCGTGTCCCGCTCTCAGTTGGACGACTGGTATTACCACCAGTCTCCGATGACTGGGCACTGCAAGCATTCATTTAGGGCTTGAATGAACGAAGCTCGATAGCTTCGAAGTAGCTGAAGAAAATTTTGATCGAGTATCCCATCGTGACATGGGCGGATGTGCATAATAGGTATCAATCGAAAATCAGGGTCGAGGACGGCCAATTGGGAGCCCCGGGCTCAATAGATTCAAGCAGGCTCTTAGAAAAAGAGTCAAGAAATGCAGAAAGGGAGTAGAAACTAAACAAGGAAAGATACCAGCCATATGTCGAAGACCGATGAAACCCCCCGAGGCATAATATACCTCAAATAAATCAAAGGGTGCATCGATGCCATAGTTTTTGGGGACTCCCGAGCAAAGCAGGGTTCGACAGGCACACGGGGCCGACGGAGGCACCCCGATTACTGAAGTATAACTTCTCTCATTGATGCATCAGACGTCGTATAAGAAATAGGTAAGATCATAGATCATAGACACTAGGTGGCTGAAGCCAATACATTAGGATCCTTCCCCAAGGAACCCCAACTAAATATAAATATACCATGGCACTCACGGTCATAGGACCAAAGATTGTAGACAGCTTCGGGAGGAGGTAGCCCGACTGATCAGCGAAGGGCGCCTTCGAGAGTTCCTCTGCGACCGAGCTAGGAATCATTTTCGAGAGAGCGATGCAAATAGGAAAAATGAACAGTAGGAGCCGCATCATATCATTCATATGATCATTGGAGGAGTCGATGTCCCATAGAGACCTGTGTTCAAACGAACAAAACTATCCATCACAAAGGAGAAGCGGACTCGGAGTTACGTACCCGAGGATACTATCACATTTAGCGAGGAGGACATCGAGGCCTTTTCTCAGCCTCATAATGATGCACTATTAATTTCTTTCCTTTTACATAAAGTTCAAGATAAACGTGTGCTCGTGGATCCAGGTAGTTCGGCCAATATAATCAGGTTGAGGGTCGTGGAGCAGCTCGGGCTGCTCGACCAAATCATCCCCGCCTCTCGAGTCCTGAATGGATTGAACATGAAGAGTAAGACAACGAAGGGGGAAATCATCCTCCCAGTTAACTTGGTCGGTACAATTAAAGATACCAAGTTTCACGTCATCGAAGGTGACATGACATACAACGGATTGCTTGGAAGGCCGTGGATTCATAGTATGAGGTGTTGACATCGACTCTTCATCAAATCATGAAGTTTCTAACAATGGATGGTGTAAAGACGGTGTACGGAGAGCAGCATGTAGCAAATGAGATGTTCGCGGTGCACGATATGGCACCAGCATCGACGCTTTCCTCCCCGGAGAAGTCGAAAGACAAGCAGATATCCAAATATCAATCACAGTCTACACCTTCGGTTGAACCCGAGGGACAGGTGATCAAGGGAGAGTTGATCGAGCACGTCAAATTTAACGATCGAAGGGTACTGGATGGAAAGTGCAAGGCCGCACTAGTTTGAATGGTCGCTCAAAGGCGAAAGATCGAAACGTACTACAACAGAAGAACAAAATTCCGCTATTTCGAAGTCGGGGACTTAGTTCCAAGAAAGGTCACCCTCAACACTAAAAAATCGAATGAAGGCAAGGACCGTACCACGTCCTCGGAGTATTAGGAAAAAGGTCCTACACACTTAGCACCGTGGAAGACAAGCAACTACCAAGTTATTGGAACATATCGATTCTCAAAGCGCTATTATTACCGAGGTATAATCTTCTCCTTTTTCATTTGTATTTTATGCTAACTCGTTGTGGGAGTTCAATTGAGAGGAATCAAAGCACCCTCCAGCTCGAAGATCTTGGGTTTTAAAGCATGCGTTGCACTCTTTTTCCCTTAGATGGGGTTTTATCCCAAATGGGTTTTACCGGCAAGGTTTTTAACAAGGCAACACCAATAAGCTACCTAAGAAAAATGCAACAACTATTCAAGGCTTCTTTCCAATCAACCTCAAATATTGGGGAGCATCACCCTCGGGGGTTGCTCTTTCAAAGAAATCAAATATGCCTAAGTGGGCCTCGATAGGAGAATGTTGTATTGGGCCAAACGGTCAAATTAACCATGTCCATGTAGAAAAATCGAGCCCCCGAGGGAAAAAACATGTACACATGTATCAAGTAATCGAGTATCAAGTAATCGAACATGCATTTTTTTAAAAACACTGTCTGCCTCAAAGAAATGTACTATCTTCTCATCCAGCGGCTCGAGGGGCAAAACACGCCCGAAAACTCGGGGATTGTCATCAACAATCAGCTTATCGTGTCATCAAAACTTAAACTAAGACCTCTACGAGGTAACATCGAGTCTATAACACCTCAATGAGGCAACATCGAATCTGTAAGACCTCAATGAGGCAACATCGAATCTATAAGACCTCAACGAGGCATACTCAAATTTATAAGACCTAAACGGGCATAACCCCGATATTAAGACCAAGGCTATATATTTGAACTTGTAAGACCCCCTAAAAGGCATACCCTCGATATAGAGGCCAAGGTCATCTCACCCAGGGACTAAAGGCCACGGCCTAATATAAAGACTACGGTCATATGAAAAGAGTACGGCTAAAATATTGCGGCTCAGAGACGTCTGAATTCCACCATAAATCTAAAGGCCTTCAAACACTTCGCAAAACTCGATTAATCAAGCTACCCTCGGCATAAGCAAAGGAGTTTCGATAATATCAGCTCCAAACAATGAATAGGCTTCGAAAAAATCAGCCTTTAGTATAAAGGCTTCGAAAAATCAGCCTTCGAGAGGACCTCACGAGGTACTCAATTATCGTCACATATTGACTTATAATCGAGGTTCATATTTGAGCCGTCGAAGATTCGGACGAACACAAAACATGCCAAGGAATAACAAAACCTTAAAAGTCTTTAGCCAGAATGGGGGAATTATAGCCATATTATAGGTCGAATTTGACCTAATCTAAAGAGAGCCTAAGGGCCGATATTTAAGAGCCTAAAGGCCAACCTAAAGAGCCTAAGAGCAAATCTAAAGAGTGTAAGGGCCAAATTGAAAATAGACTAAGGGCCAACCTAAAGAGCCTAAGGGCACATCTAAAGAGCCTAAGGGCTAAATTGAAAATAGCCTAAGGGCTACAACGAGAAAAGCCTAAGGTTCGATAGTCCGAACTTAAATCAAGGATCGAAACCTAAACGATAAAATCAAGCACAAAAACCAAATGGTTTTTATTTTTTTCCAACATATCGGACTGATTATCGACAAGCATCAAAATGGAAGACAGAACAAAGACACAAGCAACTTGGAAATTTATACAAAGGCAAAACTAAAGGGTTTTTAAAATAATGGTGGCACAAAGATACATTTACAACACCCCCATCGGGAGCCCTTTACAAAAATCAAGAAAGAAAGACCTAGTCTATCTTCGGTGACTTCGTTTTTTTCCTCTCGGGGACTAGGTGTTCACCGGCTCCCTCGGGGCCAGCTCCCTCACCGGCATCTTCCTCATTGGCTTCATCATCAGCTTCATCATCGGAAGAAACGAGGAACTTGGCATCAAACTCATCCTCCCTGGCCTGTTCTATCTTCTCCGAGAGATCGAAGCCCTTGACATGAATCTCCTCGAGGGTTTCCTCCGGAATCTGCACCAGGCATATTCATTACTTCTTAACTCTCAATTGGAAGCCCCCCTCAACTCTATCTGAGCATCAGTAACATCTTTTAGATAGATGGCCACCTTCTTATTGGCCTTTACTCGGACCTCTTCGGCTTCGTCTTGAGCCTCCACAATTTCGACCTTCATCTTCAAGAGATCAGTCTCCAGCTTAGCTATCCTGCTCGCCTGAATCGATTTGCTCTCTCGATCAGTACGGAGTTACTAGGAAAGATTTCTAAATATATTTCCTTCCTTCCGTTCAGGGGCACTCTAAAGGCTGCGACTATATTGAGGAGTAAGGAAAGGGCTCCCATTACAATGAGGTCATTTTTGCATGGGCTTGGACTTGCTTTGATGATGAGTAGGCNAGTTACTGGATCTAATCCTCCACGAAAAGTAAGAAAGTCCGCATATTTTGACCAATTCAAGGTGAAAAATGGGGTTGCTCCCTCGGCAAAACTGGGATAAAGTTGAGCCAAAAGATCTCGATTCAAGATAAATTCATGAGGAAGTGGTATCTCTTTAGGATCTACTCCAGCGTTTAGAAATTGGTTAATCGGTAAAGATACATGTACTTGATGCCCCGCCCAAGAGAGAGACCCAAGTCCTAGTAGCCTTGCCAAATGGTGATTCAGCATAGATTCTACATCTTGAAACCAAGCCAATTTTGTAATTTCTAGGATAGAGACTTTAGCCAAAGCATTCTTTCTTGCCGCAACAAGGACATCCATATGCGCCTTAAATTTGTTGCACTCAGAATTGACACGGTTGACTTTGCCCCGAAGGTGTTCCAGCATCTCGGTCTTTTGCTGCAACTGAGACATCAAAGTGTTAACCTCCAAAGATGGGAGGGGGAATACATATTCATTGAGAACTAACGTTACCTGCTTCTCTATCCCGTCTTCATACGCGCGAGCTAGGGTTAGTTCTGACCGAAGGTGTACCAATTCATTTTCCTTCTTATTAAAAAGAAGCTTGAGGGATTTCTCCCCGTTTGAGGACCTACGCATCTTGGCCTCACAGCAAAGCAACTCAATCTTAAGTTTGTCAACGACCTACGAAAAAGAAGGCCCAGTTAGAAAAAGAAAAGAAAGTATGAAGTTAGAAAGGTGGTAATTCCATCACAAAAACACACCACAAAGCATGGTCGATGAGCCTCATTAAAGGCCGAGTTTGCATCTACTAGTTCAGTCTACTCGGACCGGTAGAGCAACCCTGGAAGGGGTCATGTTAACTCGGGACTCCGCCTAATTTGGGCAACCTCTGGCTCCAAGTGTCCCTTGTGGTATCTTCAGAGCAAGATGAGAATAATGGAGAAGGACCTATTGTCTTAGCCTCAGGAAAACCACCCGAGGCATTTTGATCGGGCAAAGGTCTGATAGAGCCCATCCCCTTTGGAGTACATTTCGACGTCTCACAACCAGTTGCCAAATCAGGTAATGAAGGACCATTGCCCCTCTTCTATTTTGGAGCATCTCCCTCGAGGATAAGGGCCTCGAGCCCAACGGGCTTAACGGCCTTGGGAGGCCAGCCATCAACGTAGAACCATCCTCTTCGACAATGTTATAATCCCCAAATCGACCAACGCATATAAGATCTTCGTCGATGGCTGCATCCCCCCTGCGCCTCAGGGCGGGTCCTTCTTTTCTGCGAATATCCTTGTCCCTCGAGGATACTTTCCTTTTATTATCCTTGTTTGGCTCTAAAGCCAAAGGACCTTCCTCCTCCCCGAGAGGGGATGGTCTCATCTCAAAGAACTCACTGATGCATGCCGCAGAAAAATTAATATACATAAAGAAAAGTATTCTTTAAGAGAGGAACTACATAGCACATACCATGGTCGTTCGTATCCCATTTGTCATTTGACAAATCTCGCCACTTGCGTTTGTCGTAGGTCGAAGAAGCTACCAATTTGCGAACACAGTCCGCGAGGTCGAGGACATCATCTAGCATCCATGGGACTACTGTGGAAAGGGAAAAGGAGCGTTCTTATGAAGTCTAGGAAAATTGAGAACAAAAGTAATAAAGTACATCATGTTACTTACATTTGAATTTCCATTCCTCGGGGAACGGTAGGAACTCCACAGGAATTATGTCAATCGTCATACCCCAAACATGGGGAGGGGTGGCTGGCACCCGGTGCCGGGCTGGCCCGAGCGAACCACTCTGTAACTCATAATCATTTTATCAAAACTAGAACACACATAGGTCGAGTTGGCTGAACTCATTCCTTTTGTAACCATCATGGGCTAACATGGACACAACTCAATATGTACAACTGTAAGTGGGCAACACTGTATCAATAAACTATCATTATTAAGACATGAATATATATATGGGCTGTCAAGGCCTCTAATATAATGTACAAACTGAACCTCTGTCCACAAAGCCTCTAAGATTAACTTACATCAAATGGGACAGGGTATCGGCCTACCCACAAGTCTGAAGCAAAACTCGGACACGATGGCTCATAGACTCGGTTGCACTCCAAATGAGGTGGAATCTTATCGATCCTTTGCTGAATGCCAATCTCGTCTACTATGAGGGTTCGTCAAATTGATTATCTATACTTGCAGGCATGAATGCAACGTCCCCAACAAAAGGAGGTCAGTAAGAATAATGTACTGATTATGAAAGGCAATATACAGAAAGCTAAACTGAACTGATAATATAACAACTGAAAACCATTGGAAGTCAAAGATAATCTGAAGATATGCTTAACTGCTGATACTGACTCAACTCTCTCAATATAGTAGGTAAGATAGATGTCCGGCCTTATAAGGCTCGGTATATATATACATGCTCTAAAGTAGTAGGCTCGCTGATAGGCACTCGGCCATACTAGGCTCTCTATCTCGACCAACTGGGCTCGCTCATAGGCGCTCGGCCACAGTAGACTTGGTATATACCATCTGATCAGAGGTTGCCCAATAAGGTCCTGCCCATCGATTATATCTCGGTGGTAATGAAAACAATGTAATACTGTATATATAGACTCTATGCTCTCTTGACTGGAAAAGGGAAATAATCAATTGACTATGAAGTCGTGATAAGGAGAATATTGTAGCTTACAAGACTAGTAAAATATATGTAAATTCCGGGACATGAATTTTTCTTTATGACTCGTTATCAAACTTGTGTAATTACGAGATCATGTAAAATGAAGGAAGGGCTTAGTCTTAACATACCTGAGCCGATTCTCTTGACAATCTCTCTAACACGCGTCTTTTGCGTAGAATACATAACGACGGATCAAAGTAGGATAAAATCCGTATGATATTCTTGAAAAAGATTGTACCGTACTTCCTTAGAATCGCAAAATCCGACGTTGATAAATATTAAGTAGTCTCCTATGAGATTTGATTGTAGCAAATCTTATATACAATTTGTATGAAATTATACACGGTTTTTACAATATATCAGCTCCAACCATTGTCAAATTTGGCTTAACTTTATGCTAAAATGATGCTTGTAGCTCCTAATCTCAAGGGGGGTAAGCAAGTATTAGCTTGCATATGCCAATGTGAAGATTTGTATGAAAGTATCATTCAGAAGACTAAAGAGGGGGGTGAATCACTTAATGGACACCTTGCTACATAACACATGAGTCATAAAATCACTTAATGGACACCTTGCTACATAATACATGAGTCAGTTATTGTAGTTCTATGTGGCTGCCACGTTTTGTGTCCAGTTTTTATCCAAAGACTTCAATTAATCAAGCACTAATTATTAATTAACTAGGTAATGTCTCATTACCCAATTACCCACATAATTAAGAATTATTTTCACTTACTTAAAATACTACTCACATCTCACATACCTTGCACATCCTACTATCATGGTCATGTGGTACCTTGTATGGAACTAGTCCATAAATACCAGGTATTTTAGCTTGGGCCATATTTTATCCCAACATGCCAAACTTCGATCAAACTCATTTTCTTCGATTCACTCACCCTTTCACCTTCACGAATTTAATTATCACTTGTTTCATATAGCATAATGCTTATAATCTCAAAATAATCTCATTCCCGATCCTACGTGATTAGCTTACGACGAAACTTTAACGTACAAAATATGGAAGGTAACATCTCATTTATGATCTTATCTCAATTTACTTATGGCTTACTTCCACGTATGGAAACATGGGGTGTAACATCATTCCCCCCTTTTGGAAAGTTCGTCCTCGAATATTGGCCAATGCACTTATCATTTTTGTAACCTATACCTTCCGAATACTTTAGTACTCTTCTTTCCATCTTGGCAACTATTTTATGAATAAATCCAAAGTCTAGGGAATTCCCCCCTTTAGGCCTCTTTCTCACACCATGACTCTTGGTTGGAATCCTTCCAATCTCATGACTGTTGCTACGTTCTATCATGCAACATATACGACTCTGACCTTGTATGTGCGCCTATGTGACTCTTCTCTCCCTTTTCCTCGAGCTTTTAACGAATCTCTAGGCCTCACTGTGGAAACATATACAGAGCTTGATAAGATGTCTCTTTGGGCATCTATAGGTACACAGAAGTTCTTCGCTTGGTACTTTGTTGAAATTACGGATATTTCTATATCATATTTCACAGACTCGGTTATGCATCTGTATGACTTTACTTCATCTAAGTAGGTTAGTATACCATCGCTCTTACTTTGATTTATCGTTACTGAGGTCTGCTACTAAGCTCCAGGTTACTCTTGTTGCTTATCCTATATGTACAAATCTAATTACTTTAATGCTTCTTCCTTACCGTTCATCTTAAGAATGATTGCCTAATCTCATCTCATACTTTGTAACTTATATCCATCCATTATTGATTCACCTCAATGGTAATTCTCAATATACCAATGATAACATGAAACTTCTTACGTCATACCTTCCCACTAGGGCTTATGTTGCATCGAGGAATATCTGAAATGATTAGATTGATCCACCTGGGGAAATATCAAGCTTTTATAACCGTATTTCATAGCATCCTAATGTTATCCATCTTATGTGGGTATTTTAATCCTATCTTCCTTTATTTTTCTTCTTCAAATCATTACTCAAGCGAAGGCCCAAACATAATCCTTTATTTATCACAATTACACACTCATTCTGGAAGCATTCCATCTCTTCTAAATGCTACTAGTCTTAGACTCCTTTGACTTCATTCAGGCTATACTGAGCTTTTTATAACATAGAGAAACCATCAGCTCTTCTTGTTTTCATGGGCTTAATATTGAGGACTTATCCATTTTCATTACCTTCTTACTTGCCTTTCCTTATCCTTGCTCATGCCTTCTAAACCTTTATCGCTCTACCATACTTAGCTTGCGACTGATTTCCTTATGCTTTTCTAGAACATCAAACGAGACATTACATCGTCTCTAAATCTTCTTTACTCTTTTAATTAGACCTTTCAATACTTAGAAACCATAGGCTGGAAGGTATGCCACTCATGAAGCTGCTATCATTCCTAGATACTGAATTCCCGCGCTTCTAGCCTTTTATCTGCAATATGGACTATTCACAACCTTCTGCATTTGAGTATCTCGTACGTTGTTCACTTTTACCTTTCTTACCTTAAAGTCTTGCATCGTATCTTCAATCTCTTTCATGAACTCCCTTCCATATAGGTATTATTCACGTCCACAACATAAAACTCTAGTATAATACTTGCACCTCTAGGGCATACACAATTCGGTGGGAGCTTTATACTGACTTCTTATGAGGCTGATACTTCTTCTAACTAGATTTATCGTAGAGCTATTATAGAATATGGCTACTGTACTATCTCTCTTGTACCTCTGATATCTAAGAGGTAATCCTATAATGTTCTCAATCACGAGGTCTATAATTTTCTGGGTCCAATATGGCTACTGTACTATCTCTCCTGTACCTTTATGTAGGCTTAAGCTATTTCCCGTTTTACGAATCATGGTATTAGTTATTACTTTTCTTGGCCTTTCCGCACCCTTGTTGTGTGCACACTTAACTTATTATAGTTCCCACGCCTGCCAAAATATTTGTGCAACTCATATGGTCTCGAATATTGCCTTTGATTTTTTCCCCGTTCATTAGCCACAGTTAGTGTCAATTTCTTTTGGAGTGCATACAATTTTGTTGTGAGACTATTATTACATGACCATTTCCTCTTAGGTCACTGTGCTCAGATTGAAGCCTTCTTCCTTATTTCCACAGGTAGTCTTTTGTTGTAGTACTTAGGGAGACCTACTGACTCTTGTAAAGCTGCGAGCTTATTACATTGCATTCCCGATATAATTTTTTTGATGTCCTTCCTTTCCTATAATTATTCGTAGTTACATACCTCCACGCCATAGTGCTTGTAGGGTTGCTTCATATTTTGACACTCTTCCCGACTTTTATTTCCATAATACTCATACAGTACCTTTAACTACCCCACACTACAAGAAATTTGATTTTTAACGACCATTTCTTAACGAAGGGACATAAAACCGGTCGTTATAAGTATATTTATAGCAACCAAAATTATTTCCGGTCGTTAAAACTAATTTTTTGCTCAATATTAACGAGGGGATAATATTCGGTCGTTAAAATATAACATAACCGGTCGTTAAATAATTATTAATTAATGAAAAAGTGGAAAAAGTGGCGCTAACTTTTCCCACTTTTTTCCCAACCCAATTCCGCCAAATCTTCCCACCCCCAACCCCCCTCCCCTCACCCCCCAACCCCCCCAAAAAAAAGGAAAAAGCCCTAAGCTTCGAATAAACAGTCCATCGTATAACCTAATAAGCCCCAAACTTCTCTAGCAGTCAGTAAACCCTTTTTTTTAGAAGGAAGCAGTCAGTAAACCTCGGTTTGAACGAATTAGCAGAGGGAATTAGCGAACGAATAGAAGCTCCTCGTCACCTCCATTGATAACAATTGCTCATCTTTAAGGTTCTTTTCATCACGGTAAGGTTTAAAATTTTAGAATTTAAGGTTTAGAATTGCGTAATAATTTTGCCAGAAAAGGCATCTGTTGAGCAATATCTGTGTTGAATGAGCAACTGATATATATCCTATCACGATTAAATCATCTTCTCTAACAGTTTATTCTGAATGTCAATTTCGTACTATTAGTTTCACTAAGTGCCGAGTATAACTGTTGAAATATCGGTCCTCCTAAAATCGAAGTTGATAATTTTATTTGTTGTATAACTATAGGTTTGTAATTACACTTGTATGTATATGGATGTTGGTGTTCACTTTGGTGAAAGAATGACAAAAAATACAAAAATGGTTTCTATCTATATATAGAGTTACTGGAAACTACCACAAGCTGCGCATTCTTATCTGTTGAATCCTTCTCTATGTTGGCACTAGCTAATATCAGGAATTTTTAACACCAGAGGCAATAATGCTTTCAGTACTACAAAACTGAACCTTCAGTAGATATCTATGGCCCTCTTGCATTAGCCTGGGAAGTGGAGATCGCTATTTGTTGTGGGTTCATTTAACTTCCCTTAATACTCATCATGGAATTGTATAACTTCTCTACATGCTCTATCAAGGGGTTGTCATGTCCTGCTCTGAAACAGGGGTTTAAGTCGCATAATATCTGTCTTGATTCACTTCAAACTTGTCTGAAAAATAGCAATTTGTGTCAAAATTGTGAGAGATTGATTACAGTCATCTCATCCTACTGAAAGCTGCAGCAATTGCCATAAGAATATTTATTTGGTTCTTTTTGCATATCTTCGTTGCCAACTATTCGTTACAGTACAATCAGACCTTATTGCACATTGTAGTTGGAGTTTAATTAGATGTTGTAACTTTATGATTAGCTGATCCTCTACCACCAGAACAGCATAAGCATTTGTACTACAGAAATGCTTGTCACCAGCAGATATATTTGGTGAAAGAATTCCAGTTGATGCCTTCTTTCTGCGTGTTACTGAACTCCATCCTTCCTCTCTATTCACTTCCACTCCTTCCTTGCTACTAGAGTTTGTAACATGTTCCAATAGTTCATTAGGTTTAGTAGATTGTGCAGCAGATTGTGCTGGAACTGCACCAGTTCCTACTTGTACTCTATCTTGTGCTTGATCATCTGTAATATGTTGTGATTGCCCAGCTATTTCCTTTGCCTTAACACCTTCAGCAGTTGCACTATCCAAAACTTTCACACCTTCAACACCTTTCCCCTGAATATGCACATCACTATGTTTCAAAACTGCTGTTTTTTTAACTTCAAGTGCAACAGTAGGTTTAACAATTGATTGGTTTTCAACCATTTCAAGTGCAGCAGCATTAGCTTGATCACTTTTGGAAGCTTAATTAGTAATCTGATTGAGTATATATTTATTAGTAGAGCTAGTACTTGATATATCTGTTTTAGCCTATGTGCACTTATTTGTTATGCTGGTTTGTGTACTTATTTAACCATCAGTATACTAAGGATAGTGAACTTTTGGCTTATATGTCTATCACGCTGAAAATGAATCCAAGAGGACCAGTGAAGATGATGTAACTTAACAAAAATTGAAATAATTCAGTTTAACTAATTGCTTAAACATTGTTTAACCTTCTTAAATTTGGAAATGTGTATAGGCTTTGTTAATTTTTTTCACCTAATCTGTTGTACAATACTACTATTTATTGCAACTCCAAAGATCTCTATTTAAGGCAAGAATATTGTGTAAGAAAGAGGGATGTCTCTAGGAAGTTTGTGTGATTTTGTAAAGCTGATCCCACATCCTTGTAGATCGTCGCCAAAGCTGTAGCACCTGAATATGCACATCACTTGGTTTCAAAACTGCTGTT
Organism: Nicotiana knightiana; assembly: GCA_005239525.1. Taxonomy (NCBI): domain Eukaryota; kingdom Viridiplantae; phylum Streptophyta; class Magnoliopsida; order Solanales; family Solanaceae; genus Nicotiana; species Nicotiana knightiana. The sequence continues at coordinate 254,950 of ML374398.1, read as the reverse complement.
TTTTTAACTTCAAGTGCAGCAGTAGGTTTAACAACTGATGGTTTTTCAACCATTTCAAGTGCAGCAGCATTAGCTTGATCACTTTTGGAAGCTTAATTAGTAATCTGATTGAGTATATATTTATTAGCAGAGCTAGTACTTGATCTATCTGTTTTAGCCTATGTGCACTTATTTGTTATGCTGATTTGTGTACTTATTTAACCATCAGTCTACTGAGGATAGTGAACTATTGGCTTATATGTCTCTCACGCTGAAAATGAATTCAAGAGGAGCAGTGAAGATGATGTAACTTAACAAAAATTGAAATAATTCAGTTTAACTAATTGCTTAAACATTGTTTAACCTACTTAAATTTGGAAATGTTTAAGTTTTGGTCGATTACTGGAAGCAATCTGCTAGCTTATAAGTAATATATCTACTATTTTATTGATGTTGCATCTTTTTTTAAAGAAACTGGAACTGGGTATTAAACTCTACAAGTTCTCTTTTCAATTACAAGTGATAATCTAGATAAGTACCAAATTGTGGTAGCTGTTTGTGTTGTTGATTGCCTTATCTCAGGTTTGTTGAAACAGTTCATTTTGTTAAATATTCTTACAACCAAGGTCTGTCAATTGCGTTTTTAAGATCTTATTGCATTTTAATTATGTCATTTCTCGACACAATTTGTCTCTTGGATTCTACTAATTTGGTGTCTTATTGATGCAAATGCTATTGCCAATGACCTTTAAATGATTTTCTGGAATTTATTTATTCGAACTCTCATTTTTCCCCTCTTTGGTTTTTTAAGTTGTGAAATGTGAAAGAAGACGTCGAAGATTCATGTGCAACCAGTAAAATTGTTACGACACTATGAAGTAGAGCTACTTAAAACTCTATTCGTAGCATCAGAAGGCTTTCTATTAGGGCATGATGCGACTTTCCAACTGTAATTATCAATGTACAACGTCTATTTCATTGATTCTTAAAAATTGATCTTTAGTTCTTATCTCCTTAACACCATAACATTTAGTAAGAAAATCTGCTTACTTCTCTATGAAATCTTTGTCCTACATATAGTTTGCCCTTCTTTTTTAAGTATTGTTGCTTGATCACACTTTTGTATGGTATGACTTTGGGTATATTGCTATAATTTAGTCATCATACTTGAGTTGAAAATATGGCGAATAATGCAGGGTTCAACTGATATTAAAATTATTTCACATTATTTTCCTTGATTGGTTATTTTGTTTCCTGAAATAACAGTATTTTCTTAATCAACAAATCACACTATAAGAGCATCAATACAGAGTAATTTTGTTTTAGTTTTCCTAATTTGTAGCTTATTTATAAAATCCTTACAAAAATATATTCTCAATTTTTAGAAGTACTAAAAGTTTAACATATTTATTCATCCTTTATTGTAAAAATTAAGGTTGTTACATGGGATATAGGCCAATGAAATGGTGAATGTGAGAAATTATTATAAAAATAATCTTCGAAAGTAGATTGATTAATATTCCTTAGTAAAGGTGACTAATATGTTTTTATTCACTTATGTTCATTTCTTGTTCATTTTCATATTAATATTTTTTGGTTGACTATATATGTATATCAATTTCGTGTATGCACCAGATTATGGCACCTGATAAGCAATGGATGGAATTTATTCATGACCGACTTGATAACGCTTACATACTAGGGGTGGAGAACTTTCTAGATTATGCTTTTAAAAGATTGGGAGAAACACACGAAATACGTTGTCCGTGCGTCAAATCTTTTTGACTTGTTTATTGTAATGTGAAGGGAGGTAAAGATGGTAAACCACCAGATGTGGCAACTATTTTTTTTTGAAACTCGTAAGAAGAACAACAAGCTTGTCGAACCTGAAACCAGTGAGAAATATGTATGTTTATTGATAAATTTCAATTTATATTATTTATTTATTGTGTTGTATTATTTTAATTAAATAATTCTTTATTTTATAGGATAAAATCAAAGAATTGGTGCAATCTGAACCGTCTCTTACAAACATTGAGGTTGTAGAAAGGTGCTTTGGACCTCAACAGAAGAGCCATGTTGTTGGATTTGGTAGTGGGATAACCGCTAAGGAGTTGAAAGGTGGTAACTCCTCTAAAGCTGCATTGTTGGAAAAGATGAATGCTAGTGTAAAACTCATTGAAGCTCAAAACTTAAGAGAAGGATTGCTATGTTATGTTGTGTCCAAGTTTAATACTTTGTACAGCTGGTAACTGGTTGGGAGGCAAACCAGAAACAGTTTTTTCCAGCCATCAGGGCCTACTTCTTGTAACTTTCCCATCTTGAGAAACCAGAGTCATAATGTGGAAGAGAACAAAGTTAAAACCAACATTCTACAACTATACAGAAACAGCAGAACATGACAAAAGGAGAAACAGCTTGAGAGGAACATGTTGTTACACATGATGTAACAACAGTATACATACATTTTAATTTTCAAGTCTGTACTAATCCAGGCAACCTCGTGTTTAAGGAAATCTATACTAATAAACGATTAGCAGACCATTTTGAAATACTCATCCCACTGGAATGTTCCTAATACGAATAATTAACTATTAATCCCTGTCGAATGTTTTACAAGCACATAGATTTGGGTAAAATGTTATAGTTTCTAGAGTTATCCAGAAATAGAAGATATAATGTTTCGACAAAAAAAAGGAGGCAACAAATGAAAGGCAAATTTCATTATCACTAATTGAAGAAAGAAAGCATATGGTCAGGGGTTTTACCCACTGGATGCATGAGGAAAGTTTCAGGTATCCAAAGTTTGTTATAACTTTTTAGGTGGGAGAGGTCGAGGAAATTACTGCTGCTATGTGTTCTCACACAGATGTTAAGCTTACAGAGGTGAAGAACCTCGTTGAGGTTCTTGTTAATCTTTGCCTATATATACCCATAAAATGTGAGGAGAAAATTTTTAAAATTGCTTTCGATGTAAACAAGTTACATGTGGTCATTAGATAAATAATTCTGTTGCTATTATCATACTGTTCTGCCTTTAATGCTCCTGAAATTTGATGCACTGTCTATTCGGGGATGAAGATCCAGTATAAGGTTATTCTTTCCTTGAGTGCTTTATTGGGAACATGCCTTCCCAAGCTGCAAATGAATTATGATCTGAGCATTAGGACAGCTGATGTTTTATGCAACAGTGCTATGATTTAAGTGACTTGGTGCATTCTTTTTGATAGGTGATAGGTGTGCTCAATTTACCACTGTCCAGTCTCCTCCCTTAGATTGTTGCACACATTGAACACCGGATTTAAAACATCAACTGCCTCTATGTGCACTGCAACAAATGCTTCTTGAGTCTTGGGCACCTGCATTCCAGTTTCGAGCACCCCAGTTCTCTTCTCCTTCTCACTAGCTTCTTGAACATTAATCTGCACCCCGACTGGTTTGATTAGTGTATTAGCTTGATCACCAATCACATCCACCTTAGTATTAGTTTGTAAAGCTGAATTCACAGCCTTGTCCTTGACCATAGTACTTTGGCCAACTCTTGTAGTTGTTGAATTAGCACCTCGATCAACCTTAAGAGTTTTTAGCAGCCTGCACCTGACCTGTCAACTCCTTAGAATCCCAACCTACAGCTGCTTCAACAGAGACTATGGCAATCCTAGTAGTAGCAGTTGTACGTGTTGTTCTACCATTAATTTCAGTTGATTCAAATCCTCAGCCTTGTATAATTCCCATTCAGGTTCTAGTCTTTGGACTCCTAATTCTTTGCCCAATCCTATAGTGTTTTCCTGTTAAGACCAGTGCCCAAAGGGCTTTAGGCTTATTAAACAGTCTCCAAGCCGTCCCTTAGAGAATGGCTTTCCTCTTACATTCAGCTCTTTGGACACCTAAGCCCCATCCCTTTTGCTACTATGAAACAAAATTTCAGTTATAAGTGCAGCTTATTAAACAGATTTTGTTTCATGCTCAAAAGATCAGTGACTACTGGGGATTATAATGCAAGTCACTACTAGTAATCTTTGTAATCAAAACATCAGTGACTACAGGTTCTCTCTTGCATGTTACTGCTAGTAATCTTTCTAATCAAGTGACAATTAACCTCTTGTTATAGTTTATTCAAATAAGTTTACTGACCACTAATATTCCATAACATCAAAAGCATATGAGAAGAAGTCTAAAAGACATACATGTGCAGGTATGCATAGTAAATAGTATAGGTTCATTTTCCCTTTAATGTTTTCATTTTCTTGTTTAATTAGTTTTTTATTCTTTGTTATTAAACTGACATAAATTTGTTATTTTAACAGATCAAAACTTGAAGTCCGAAGAACCTATGCTTGAAGAAAGTGTATAGCAAGTCGAAGTACAAGAGGTCTTTGATTCGTCATCGATGGTATAAAGACACTGTCTTATGTACAAATATATGCAAATATTTTAATTTTTCTTCTTTTTAGGAATTATTTAAAATGTTGATGATTAACTCATCTAACTTTATGCTACCAGTTGTCTCCTGGATGGGTTTGCGTTATTCTTACTTTTCATTATTTTAGTAAGATGAGTTTCTTACAATTTGGATTGGTTTATGGTAATATGATACTTTAGTTCTTTGTATTAACAAGATATCAAGTATTTGGTTTATATTCCAATGTTGTTGCGCGCGTATGAAAGCATATAAATAATTATTACTATTCATGTAATTTAAATTTTTATTATATTTATTACATTTTCATATTAGCGAAGGAAAATGTGGTCATTAAAACTCTTTAACGACAGGTTTCTCAAATAGATAACTGACTACGAAGAGAATTTTGGTTGTTAAAATTAATTATACAATTAACGAAGGGAATATCAGTCGCTAAAAGCACTTGAATTGACTTAATACATTGTTGTCATTAAGACTTTTAACGTCCGGATAACAAATTAGCGAGGGGAAAATCCTGTCGCTAAAAAGTATATTTAACGACCGAAAATTAAGCCGTCGCTAAAGATCCTTTAACGACGGGATTGTAAGCCGCTCGTTAACTTTTAACGTCCGGACTTTTAACGACCGGTGACGACCAGATTTTTTCCGGTCGCTAATAACTTTTAACGACCGGAATTGGACTTTTAACGTACAAATTTCCCCTCGCTAAAGCCCCATTTTCTTGTAGTGCCAACTCCTATCTGAATATTTCTCAAGGATTTATGATGTCATACCTGCGAGACTGAATTCCCCATGTTGGGGGGGTCACTCTTCTTTATCTTACACGATCTATTGATTTGTCTGTATCCTCTTATCTAACCATAAGTAGGCTCTTCCTGAATCAACTACTTACTAATTGTTGACCCATTCATATCAATATTCTGCATAATCTTTCTTGGGCCATTTCCTTTGTCTTAACTTATGTCCCGCACTGGCTCTTTATCTATCAATAACATCTTGGGCAGGAACCCTTGTTTCCTCTCCTTGACGTCATGTTTGCATAATGTTCTCGAATCATAGCATATCAGTAGGATTTGAGTAAGTGCAATTTCATCCCTTTTCTCATTTTTATCGTATTCTTCCTTTACCAGTCCATAGTTACTAGAACCACTTAATTCTGACATAATGCCACATCACTCCATCTTCCCTCTTTAGGGGAGTAGTAAGATTTAATGCTACGATGATCTACGTATAGATGTTTTACCTCTTCATTTTTGGCATCTTTTCACATCGTTGATGACCCTTACTTGCCTTACAGTAATCCTTTTGTACCAAGGATAACATAATTCCTTATTCGCGAGGGTGACACATAGTATAACTGGCACATACAGTCCCTTAAGATTAACTTTGTGCATAATTCGTACTTTAGGGAAGCGTCTTCCTGAATGACCATTCTCTGAATTTATCATGAATCTTCTTCTGTTGTCTATTCTGTTATTGCCGAAACAAAATATGAAATTCTCATGATGTCGATCATTATCAAATCACTCAATCCCTAATTCGTGTTTAGTTTACCTTGTTCACCAGTCCATACTGATTTCTATTACTCCGAGTCTAACTTTTCCTTTTGGCAATCACGTTAGAGTCATGAACTTATTTTTTCTAAATGAGGACATGACTTTATGGCTTATGTTCTTTTGTTGTCTCAAGGCTTGTCATCTCCCGTCTTTTCCTTCACTTTATTATAAACTATGTAATACTATAATTTTTTTTATTTACCGTTGTCATCCAATTATCATATCTTACTCATAATACTTCATTGACTCTCTTTTTATTTTCCGCTAACATTTATGTCTATACCCGCAGGCATGAATGCAGCGTTCCCAACAAAAAGACGTCAGTACGAATAATGTCCTGAGTATGTAAGGCAATATACATAAAGCTGAACTGAACTGATAATATAACAACTGAACACAACTGGAAGTCAAAGATAATCAGAAGATATGCTTACATGTTGATACTGACTCAACTCTCTCAATATAGTAAGTAAAATAGATGTCCAGCCTTATAGGGCTAGGTATATATATACATGCTCTGCCGTAGTAGGCTCGCTCATAGGCGCTCGGTCATACTAGGCTCTGTATCTCGACCAAGTGAGCTCGCTCATAGGCGCTCGGGCACAGTAGACTTGGTATATAATTTACCATCTAATCAGAGGTTGCCGAATAGGGGGCTGCCCTTCGATTATATGTCGACGGTAATGAAAATATTGTAATACTGTATATATAGGCTCTCTGCTCTCTTGACTACAAAAAGGAAATACTCAATTTACTATGAAGTCCTGATAAGGAGAATATTGTAGATTACAAGACTAAGAAACTATATGTAAATTTCGGGACATGAATTTTTATTTATGACTCGTTATCAAACTTGTGTAATTACGAGATCATTCAAAATGAAGGAAGGTCTTAAACTTAACATACCTGAGCCGATTCTCCTGACAATCTCTCTAACACACGTCTTTTGCGAATAACACATAACGGCGGATCGAAGTAGGAAACAATTCGTACGATATTCTTGAAAAATATTGTACCGTACTTCCTTAGAATCGCAAAATACCACGTTGCTAAATATTAAGTAGTCTCGTATGAGATTTAATTGTAGCAAATCTCATATACAATTTGTATGAATTATACACGGTTTTTACAATATACCAGCTCCAACCATTGTCAAATTTGGCTTAACTTTGTGCTAAAATGATGCTTGTAGCTCCTAAGCTCAAGGGGGGTAACCAAGTAATAGCTTGCATACGCTAAAGTGAAGGTTTGTATGCAAATCTCGTCCACAAGACTAAAGAGGGGGTGAATCACTTAATGGAAACCTTGCTACATAACACATGAGTCACAAATCACTTAATGGACACCTTGCTACATAATACATGAGTCACTTAATGTAGTTCTACGTTGTTGCCACGTTTTGTGTCCAATTTATACATGCTACTATCATGGTCATGTGGTAGCTTGTACGAAACTAGTCCATAAATACCGGGTATTTTAGCTCGGACCATATTTTATCCCAACATGCCAAACTTTGATGAAACTCGTTTTCTTTGATTCACTCACCCTTTCACCTTCATAAATTTACTTATCACTTTTTTCAAATAGGATAATGCTTATAATCTAAAAATAATTTCATTCCCGATCTTATGTAATTAGCTTACGACGAAAATTTAACGTAAAAAATTGTGGAAGGTAACATCCCATTTCCGAGCTTATACCAATTTACTTATGGCTTACTTCCACGTACGAAAACATGGGGTGTAACATCAACGATCCTCACTCGAATAAACCGACTCATCCATACTTGATCCTTGTCCTCGTCGTCGTTGGAAAAAAATGGCTTGATGGATCAACGTCGTAGATTAATTAGACCTCTGAAATGCAGAGGCTGATACAACCTAATAAGGTGGCTAAGAGTAAACTGGAGCTCGTCCTTTTCAACAAAAAATCTCATCATCAGCATGATCTTCAATAAAGACGGATGGATCTGAGTCAAAGTAGCTCGATACTTTCGATAAAACTTGAGCACGAGTTGGTTGAGAGGACCCAATAGCAAGGGGTACGTATACACGTTCATAAACCCCTCTACATGGGCCATCATATCCTCTTCTTGAGAGGGTATCAACATTACTACTTTTTCTCCTATCCACGGTCTCACTGCATAGCTTCGAGGTGTCTCTCCTTGATTAACCGAATGTACCTCGATGCGTGTTCTCGATGGCCAGGGACATTAGGGGTTTCTCAAGCGCGAAATTTGTTTTCAAGGCGAAGAAGTTCAAGATTAGTTCGCCAAGCGCCAGTGGTGTACCACCAGTCGGGTGGGAAGCAGAGGTGGGGCTTCCTTCTTTTTGATGAATGGATTTGGATATGGTAGCCATGATCTCTTCAAAACAAGAAATGGGAGATGAAAACGCCGGCGAAAGCTTTAAACTGATACGGCGGAAATAGTGAAGGAAAGGAACTCTACACAGAAAGATGGTTTCACAAAGCGGTAAAATTCCTAATGAGAGGGGGAAAAAGTATATATAAAAAGAAAAACGGCAACTATTCATTAATGTTGATAGCCAACCAGCTCTGACGAAGCAATTATGAATTTTGGGGAAACAAACCGGTATGTGAAGTCAAATTGTTTTCTTATCAATCCTTTCTCAGAAAGGTATGTGATTGAAATCAGAGAAGCCCGTTTTTAAGGTTCTCTATTACGCCGAGGCCAAGCTTGAAGGATTTGAAATTAAGTTTGAACCCGACCTTTGAATAAACACATAAAGGAGGAACATCAAAGGCATCAACACGAAGTAAAAGCGAAACAAAAAGATTCTTTGTATTCCAAAAGGCATATTTACACAAATGCATTTACTAAGCTCTCATACGTAGCCCTTACTCAAAAGAATAAAAAATAAAAAGAACGAAAAAGGGCCTAGTCTTCTTGATTATTAACTAGTATTGGAATAAATCACATATTTTTAGAACCACAAATCAAATATAATTGTTAATACCATTTTCAAGGTAAACAATGCCTTTGATTAATATCATGAAGTAAACTTTTTCAACTTACGTATTTTTTTGAGACCCATGAACAAATGATAAAATAATAGAACACATGGGAATTCAAGAATATAGGCACCTCTAATACTTCTATGAATAGAGTTATTTATGGAAGTTATGAATTTTCTCATTTTGTTTGTGTCATATAGATCATTCCAAAAGAAATAAGGGATAGCCTTAACATATCTGAGTCGATTCTCTTGACAATCCCTCTAACACACATCAATTGAAATGACACTTAACGGAAAGATCGGAGTAGAGAAAAATTCGTATGATATTCTTGAGAAAGATTGCACCGTACTCCATTATAATTGCTCAATCTCACATTCTGATGCATGACTCTCATATTCTTGAGAATGAATATGTGACTTTCATGTTCTTAGGACTTAAAATGGGCCTCCTTTATTAAAACTATATGTGACTAACTTCTAGACTTATAATTCATGTTGTATTTGATAGAAGAATAATTATCTATAACCATGGTATATAGAGTCTACCAGTAATAATTGCATAAGCACGCCCCATTCTTAAAATGGTGTAAACGGTTTGAATCTATCACAATAATTTCCTTTTCTATTAGCTTTGATGATAAAATCATAAAGTTGTGGCAATCCAAACAAATACGGATGTTCTTTATAATCTTAATGGCAGTGCGTCTAACATTCTTTGCCAACTCCCGCATCTCAATTTTTGCCACATAATCTAATGACTTAAAGAGTCACAATTCTTTGTGGGGAGGGTCTGGGTTTAATCTAATTCTTTGATTAATTGCTAATCTCCTACTAAAATCAATAATTACCCGATTATCCACAAAATTAAAGATTATCTCAAATTACTTAAAACACTACTCACTTTTAACACATCTTATATGCCTTACTATCATGGTCATGTGGTACCTTGTATGACACTAGTCCATAAATACCGGGCATTTTAGCTAGGGCCGTATCATATCCCAAATTGCCAAACTTCGACGAAATTCATTTTCTTCGATTCGTTTACCAGTTATCATTCACGACACTTACTTATCGCTCCTTATAAATAGGATAAATGCATGTAACATCAAGATAATCTCATTCCCGAGCTTCCATTAATTTATTTATGGCGTACTTTCACGTGCGAAAACATGGGTGTAACATCATTCCCCCCTTTTGGAACATTCGTCCTCGAATATTGACTGATGCACTTATCATTCTCATAACCCATAGCTATTGTGAATACTTTTTATTCTTCCTTCCATTTAGACAATTGTTCTTTGAATAAATCCATAGGCCAGTGCATTCCCCAATTTTAAGCCTCTTTCTCACACCACGACTTGCAGTCAAAATCCTTCTAATCTCGTAACTGTTGCTACCTTCTATCATGCAGCATGTACGACTCTAACTTCATATGTGCGCCCATGGGATTCTTCTCTCCACTTTCCTCCAGCTCTTAGCTAGTCTCTAGGCCTCACTTTGTGAATATACACAAAATTATGTCAAGTTGTCCCACTGGGCGTCATTAGCTTTACTACATCTAAGTATGCCATACTATACCGTAACTTTTACTTCGATTTATTGTTACTAAGGTCTGTGAACAAACTCCAGGTTACTCTTGTTGCTTATCCTATATGCATAAATCTAAGTCTTTTAACGCTTTTTCATTACTGTTCATCTTAAGAATGATGGTCTAATCTCATCTAGTACTTTGTTTCTTTATCCATCCATTGTCGATTCACCTCAATGTTGATCTACAATCATCCATTGATAACTTGCAACTTCTTACGTCATACATTGCCACTAGGGCTTATGCTGTATTGAGGAATACTTGAAGTGATTTTGCTGATCCACTTAGGGGCGATATTGTACTTTAATAATCGTGTTTTATAGAATCCCAATGCTATTCACCTTAAAATTCCGTACAATCCACGAAATCCTCTTCAAATCATTACTCAGTCGAAGGCCCAAACGTCATCCTTTATCTATTACAATCACACCCTCATTCTTCTACCAGGGCAACATTCCATTCTTTTTAGATATTATTAGTCTTAGCCTCCTCTGAGTTCATTCAGGCTATACTGGACTTTCTACAATTTAGAGAAACCATTAGCTCTCTTATTTTCATGGTTTAATCCCGAGGACTTATCCATTCTCGTCGCCTTGTCACTCGCCCTTTATCGTTCTTATTCCTGTCATAAAACTTTGTCGCATTACTATACTTTATCTTGCGACCTACACATATATATTTATACTATTCACAGCCTTCCTTCAACTTGGTTGCGCCATAGATTTCCTTGTGTTATTCTGGAACATTAAGCGAGACATCACATCGTCTCCAACTCTTGTTTATTCTCTTGACTAGATCTCTCCGTACATAGAAACCATAGGTTGGAAGGTATGCCACTGAGGACACTGCTATCTTTCCTGGATATTGAATCCTTGTGCTTCTAGCCTTCTATCTGAAGCATGGACTATTCAAGATCTTCTGCTTTTGAGTATCTTGTACGTTGTTCACCTTTATCTTACATACCTTAAAATCTCACATTGTATCTTCTATCTCTTTCATGACCTTCCTTCCACATAGGTATAATTCACGTCCATAACTTGAAGCTCTATTTTAATACTTGCACCTATGGTGCATACACAATCTGGTGGGAGCTTTGTACTAACTTTTTATGAGGATGGTATTTTTCTAACCGACTTTATCGTAGGGCTGTTATAGAATATGGTTGTTGTACTATCCCTCTAGTACCTCTGATTTTAATAGTGATCCTGTAACGTTCTCAATCACGATTTCTATAATTTTTTAGGTCCAATAATCAGATTCCTGATTTACTTCGTTGATGTGATTCTTCAGTTTCCTTCGTCTTCTGATTAGCCTTTATATAGGCTTAAGCTACTTCCTGATCTGCGGTTCATGGTATTAGTTATTACGTTTAGCCTTTCACGAGCGCTAAGGAATATTCATGATACAATCCATTAATAAGTCAACCTTCGTCCATGACCAGGGCTCAATTCTCTCTTTTAACATCCACCGGAATCTCCTACGACTGTATATGCTGCAAGTATAAAACTCCAAACTCTTAAGTGCATTTATAACGTAACTAACTCTGGATTATGAATCGAATAATTGTTTTTGTTCCATCTCAGCTTCCTTTAAACGTAAGCAATTACTTTTCCTGGTCTTTTCGTCCCTTTTTTCGTGCATACTTAGATTATCTTGGGGCCTATGCATATTGGAATTCCATATAACTCATATGATCTTAAATATCACTTCTGATTTTTACTTCATGTTCATTAGCCACAATAGGTGACATTTTTTTATGGAATGCATACAATATTGTTGTGAGACTGTTGTTATAAGACCATTTCCTTCTTAGGTCAATCTGCTAGCTAATTACACCGAATACTTGAATTTTTTTTTATGTCCTTTCTCGCCTTTAATTATTCGTAGTTTACGCTCGTGTGCTTGTAGGGTTTCTTCTGAACTTGATATTTTGACTTTCTTGCCAGTGGCTTTCTCTGTTATTTCATTAACACTCATATGGTACCTTTAGCTACCCCAACTCCTATCTGAATATTTCTCAAAGATCACGATATCATATCTGCGAGACTGAATTCACCATATTGGGTTCTACTATGTTTACCTTGCAACATCTGCTAACTCGTCTATAACCTCCTGTGTAGCCAAAAAATAGGCTATTCATGAATCAATTATTGACTACTCATTGGCCCATTCTCATATAAATATTGCGCATAATATTTCTTGGGTTATTTTCTTTGTCTTAACTTACGTCTCGCACTGACTCCTTATCTATCAATAACATCTTTGGCCGGGACCCTCACTTCCTTTCCTTGACGTCATTTTCGCATAATTTTTTGGAATCATAGCATATCTGTAGGCTCTGAATAAGTGCAATCTCGTCCCTTTTTCATTTTTTATCGCATTATTCCTTTACATTCCATAATTACTAGAACCCCTTAATTCTGACTTAATGCCACATCACTCCATATTCCCCACTTTAGGGGAGTACTCACATTTAGTGCTACGATTATCTAAGAATAAATGTTTTACCTCTTCATCTTTGACGTCTTTTCACATTATCGATGACCCTCACTCTCCTTGCGGTAATCCTTCTTTACCAAGGATAATAAATTTCCTTACTCACGAGGGAAACGCCTAGTGTAACTGGTACCTATAGTCCCTTAAGCTTAACTTTGCACACATTGCTTGCTTTAGGAAAGTGTCTTCTTGAATGACCATTCTTTGAATTCCTCATGAATCTTCTTTGTGGTCCATTCTATTATTGCCAGAATGCAATCTAAAATTTTTATGATGCTGACTATTATTAAATCAGTTAGCCCATAATTCATGTTTAGTTTATCTTGTTCACCAGCCCATAATGATTTCTATTAATCTAGGGATTAACTCTCCCTTCTGGTAGTCGTGTTGGAGTCACGAACTTATTTCTCAAAATGAGGATATGACTTTATGGCCTATACTCTTTTGTTGTCTCAAGGCCTAGCTCATCTCATCTTTTCCTTAACTTGACTACATATCTTATAATACCGTCATTTACCGTTGTCATCCATGCATCACATCTTACTCATAACACTTTATTAACTCTCTTCGCATTTCCTGCTAACATTTCTGGCTATCACTTTAGATTGGAAATTTCAACAGGACATTATTTTGCTTTTAGCTCCCCTTGCTCCATCTATTGGCTCTTTGAGTTGCCTAACATTCTTTCTCTACTAGGGACGGGAGCCGTACTAAGGTAACATTTATCCTTTCAAGGCTTCTAGTGCCTATATTTATAGTACTCATATCTAGTTGTACTATTTTTGAGTGTACCATCTGGGTGTCTTACGTGGAGATTTTGTCAGTACATTTACAATATCCTTCGGAAATGTCAACTAACGCAAATAATCCAACAATCATTTTGGGTTACTCTAACCCCAGCCGGTTCATGATATTCGTCTTTCTCTTAACTATTTCTGTTGGCTCCCATGAAGCATAATTAAGATGGGTGTGACTAATTGTACATACCTCTTTTACAATTGAAGTTATCTCAAAATGCTTATATTTCGCTACGTGAATTGTAAATATTGTTAATCTTCATAAACTGGGTACGTCGTACCCATCTTCATCTTTCTTCTTTTTGCTTGCTGAAACTTGTGTCTACCTTCCGATTCTCTTATTCCTTTTTACCATAAGCGTGGATAGACATTCTTTCCTTAGGGATCCTTATCAGGAAACTTAGACGTCTTCGTACAGACATGATCTGCTGAATACCTCATATTTATCCATCATAAGCATGATGAAAAAAAATCGAGTTCCTCTGACTCAACTCTTCCATAGCTATATCTCTTACCAGCCGTCTTTTTTGATGTAAGCATCATCGTATTATGAATAAGATAGAGTTAGGAAATTGAGTTCTTACAATTCAGCTCTATCACACGATCTAGAGTAGGAAGAAAAAGCGACAATCCTAAATGCTCTGTAGCCTCCTACTTATAATTGTGGTGCATGACACACCCATAAAAAAGACTCTACTAGATACGACTTGTAGACTTCCTAAGACAGAACTACTCTGATACCACTTTTGTCACGACTCAAACTGATGGACCGCGATTAGCACCTAGTAACTTACTCAACCGAGTACCAACATAACATATATTTTCTTTTTATACTATCATAGATAACTGATAAGGAAGGATACAGTGAGATAAGTATAATACAACATGTAATACTAACTTATGCATAAGACGTATAGGCCTATAAGACCAAAATAATCACTCGTACACTGAATATAGGCCGTCAAGGACATACAATATTTTATGTATATGACATATGTTTACAAGCCTCTAAGAATACATAATTTTCATAGAGGTTGGGATAGAGTCCCGCCATACCAAAAAACACACGTCTAAAATCATACTAACCAAACAAGAAACTCCGAAGCAAATAGAGCACACCAACATCTTCCGCTGAGCTGATAGCTTACTTTGAGGGCTCTCGACCTGTCTATCGGGACCTGCAGGCATGAAACACAGAGGCCCCAGGAAAAATGGACGTTAGTATAAATTATGTACTGAGTATGTAAGGAATGAAAATCAGTAAATAATAGACATGAGAGAAACATGGAGTAAAAGACTCAACATATATGTTTGCATAGCTATGTGAATCATTTCTTTTTTATAATGTCATGCATATGCGTATTAATGTCATTTCATACATAGGTATATGCGTTAATAATATCATCAAGCCTCTTAGGGCATCCCATCATATCATTTCGGCTACTATGGCCAAATCATCAACGTATACCAGCTGATCAGGTGGTGGTGCGTATATAATGTCGTAACCTTTTTCCATATCACATATACATATAATATACATATATACACGTATATAATGCCATCTGGTCATGAGTCAATGTACATGTATAAATGAATACAATGCATGATAAAGTACGTCAATAAAATCTCTTGGAATGTCGTAAGACCATTATTCCTTTGATTAATATCATGAATAAACCTTTTCAAATTTTTTTGAGACCCATGAACAAATGATAAAATAATCGGACACATGGGAATGAAAGAATATACGCACCTCTAATACTTCTATGAATAGAGTCATTTATAGAAATTATGCATTTTCTCGTTTCGTTTGTGTCATATAGATCATGCCAAAAGAAAGAAGAGATAGCCTTAACATACCTGAGTCGATTCTCTTGAAAATCCCTCTCACACATGTTGATTGTGACAACACGTAACAACAAGATCGGTGTAGGGAAAAATCCGTATGATATTCTTGAGAAAGATTGCACCATACTCCATTATAATTGCCCAATCTCACGTTCTAATATATGACTCTCATATTCTTAAAAATGAATACGTGACCTTCATGTTCTTAGGACTTAAAATCTCCCTCCTTTATTAAAAGGATATGTGACTAACTTTTAGCCTTACCATGCATGTTGTATTTGATAAAAGAATAATGATCTATAACCATGATATATAGAGTCTACCAATAATCATTTCAATAGCACTCCCCATTCTTAAAATGGTGGAAACGGTTTGAATCTCTCACAATAATTTCATTTTCTATTAGCTTTGATGATAACTTCATAAAGTTGTGGCAATCCAAATAAATACAGATGTTCTTTATAATCATAATGGTAGTGCAGCTAACGTTCTTTTCCAACTCCTACATCTCAATTTTTGCCACATAATCAAATGACTTAAAGAGTCACATCTAACTTTATCCAATTCTTTAATTAATTACTAATCTCCCACTAAAATCAATAATTACCTGATTATTCATATAATTAAAAATTATCTCAAATTACTTAAAACAACACTCACTTTTAACACACCGTATACACCTTATTATCATGGTCATGTGGTACCTTGTATGGCACTAGTCCATATATACCGGGTATTTAAGCTCGGATCGTATTTTATTCCAAAAATGCAAAACTTCAATGAAATTCATTTTCTTCGATTTGTTCACCCTTTATACTTCACGACACTTACTTATCGCTTGTTATAAATAGGATTAATGCGTGTAACCTCAAGATAATCTCATTCCCGAGCTTCCATTAATTTATTTATAACGTACTTCCACGTACAAAAACATGGGGTGTAACACAAAATAATAGGAATGAAAGGTCTTTGTACATTACTTATAAATCTTTGCATTTTAATTATGAGAAAGTGAGGTGCATTTGTTCTAGACACATTACTTGCCAACTAATCCAAAATAAGTAATAGTCATATTTTCAAGAAGTGGCTTGTTACCACGTTTTGGGGGTGGGTAAATTTTAAATCTGTATCCACTCATTAGGTGATTAGGTAATTTTTCGTTACTTGGTAATTAACCAATTACCTGCATAATTAAGAATTATGTCAACTAACTTAAAATACTACTCATTTTTAATACACCTTATAAATCTCACTATCATGGTCATGTGGTACCGTGTATGGTACTAGTCTATAAATACTAGATATTATAGTTCGGACCGTATTTATCCCAAATTGACAAATTTCGACGAAAATCGTTTCTTCGATTTTCTTGCCCTCTCACCTTCACAAATTTACTTATCTCTTGTTTGAAATAGCATAATACTTATAATTCCAAAATAATCTCATTCCCGAGCTTACGACGAAACTTTAACGTACCAATAATGCGGGATGTAATATCTCATTTCCGAGCTTTCATCAGTTTACTTATGGCGTACTTTCACTTACGAAAATATGGTGTGCAATAGATAGGTACATCATTCAACATTCGAGGAAGAATGTTCCAAAGGGGGGGAATGATGTTATGCCTCACAGTATTATATTATGACGATGTTGCACCCTGTAGTATTATACGTGAAATTGTCGTAAGATAATTAATCTCAGTTCAAGGGCAAGATTATTTGGAGATTATAAGCATTATGCTATTTCAAACAAGTGAGGAGTAAATTGGTGAAGGTGAGAGGATAACAAAATCGAAGAAAATGAATTTTCATCGATGTTTTGCATTTTGGGATAAAATGTGGCCCGGGCTAAAATACATGGTATTTATGGACTCGTGCCATATAAGGTACCACATGACCATGATAGTGAGGTGTATAAGATGTGCTAAAAGTGAGCAGTATTTTTAGTAATTTGAGATAATTCTTAATTATGTAAATAATTGGTTAATTATTGGATTAGTGGGTAATTACCAAATTAGTTAAAAAATTGGTTTAATTAAGATTTTAGATAAACTCTTGAACATATGGCAGCCATAAAAAGCCCAAAGAATGACTCTTCATTTATATTCTATGTGGCATATTTAGGAGAATTGGTGGTCACAAACCTTAAAGTTAAGGAATTACAATACATAAGTTTAAAGTAAAATACCTAAGGTTGCAAAAAGGTTACAGTTGAAGTTCTCAATTCAAATAATCTCTTTACTTCACTATAAAACTTCCAATTCACAAATAAACGTGAATTAGAATTAAGCAAATTAACGGATTTTGATCAAATATTTCATACAAAGTTACACTGCATAATAGCAACGAGATTTGCAATTCTAAGAGAGCACGTTACAATCTTTCTCAAGAACATCATACGAATTTTCTCTTACTTCGATCCGCTGTTACGTGTTGTCGCAATTGACGTGTGTTGGAAGGGTTGTCAAGAGAATCGACTCAGGTATGTTAAGGCTAAGAGCTTCATTAATTTTGGCATGATCTCATAATTACATGTGTTTGATAACGAGACATAAAGAGAAGTTCATACTCCTCTATTTACATACACTATCCTAGTCTCATAAGTCAAAGTATTCTCCCTTATCAGGACCTTATGTTCGATTTATTATTATCTTCTTCCGGGAAAGAGAGAAGAGAGTCTATATATATAGTATTATAATATTTTCATTATCATCGAGCTACAATTAGGTGTTGCCCGAGTTCAGCTTGATCGGTAAGGTCCATGCCTTTCGGAGTTGCGGATCTAGAGGTTTATGTACATCTTATGTTTACATGTATATATGTTATGAGTAGGTCGGGGACCTGTTCCGATAACAATTAATCCATCAATGGAGGCTTGTAGACATATCATGTCA
Organism: Nicotiana knightiana; assembly: GCA_005239525.1. Taxonomy (NCBI): domain Eukaryota; kingdom Viridiplantae; phylum Streptophyta; class Magnoliopsida; order Solanales; family Solanaceae; genus Nicotiana; species Nicotiana knightiana. Next base: position 236,389 of record ML374398.1, on the reverse strand, counting down.
GTTAGTGCAGTATGTTGGGCTTTTAGGCCTTTTATGTATACTTTGTTGGTTTCCCAACTGTAGTAGCTATGACGGCCTTGTCGCCCAAGCTTTATATTGATATTTAGTGAGCATTCACAATTGTCTTGCAATGTGGCCCATGGCCAAAGTATGACATTATATGTTTAGAGTCCCTTGGTCGCAAGTGGGTATGCAAAGATAGGTGAGGCACCGGGTGCCGGTCTCGCCCCTCAGGTTCGAGGCGTGACAACAAACCCTCAAAGGGACCCATGGACCTTGGGCTTAGCTTTCCCTTCTTCCCGAACCCCATATCGCCTTTCATAGGCGATACCCGGAGCAAGACCCGCTCTCCAACCATGAATGCAACATCGCGAGATTTTTCGGTCTGCATAGCTCTTTTGTTTGAACTAGGCTGTGCAACGTCAATCCTGAATCACCTTTACCTTATCCAGTGCATCCTGGTTCAAGTCTGTGCCCAATAATTTGGCCTCACCCGGCTCGAACAAACCCAATGGGGATCGATATTTCCTACCATACAAAGACTTAGACGGTGCGATCTGGATGCTCGACTGATAACTGTTATTGTAGGCAAACATCGCAAGTAGATTTGAGCCAGCTGCTCGGAAGAATAGGTAGTCACCACAGTAATGAAAATGAGCTGACTTGGTAAGCCTATCCATAATCAGCCAAACAGTATCAAACCTCTGCTGAGTCTGTGGTAGTCTAACAATGAAATCCATTATGATCCGCTCCTATTTCCACTCCGGAATCTCTAACTTCTTAATCAACCCACCTGAGCATTGATGCTCATACTTCACCTGCTAACAACCATGCCATATACTCTACCAGTAATGCTACCTCAAGTCCTGATACATCTTCGCGGGAGCTAGATGAATAGAGTACCGCTAGCTGTGAGCCTCGTGGAGAATAAACTCATGCAAATCATCTACATTGGGCACACATAGCCTGTCATGCATCCTCAATGCACCATCATCCCCAATAGTGACCTCTTTAGCATCACCGTGCTAGACCGTGTCCTTGAGGACGAGCATATTGTGGTCATCATAATGCGCTCCCTGATACGATCGTAGAGAGAAGCGAGAGACCACACAAGACAATACTCGGCTCGGCTAAAAAATATCCAATGTCACAAGCTGGATGGCTAAGGCCTAAACATCCAATACCAGTGGCCTCTCTACTGCTGTTAGATATGCTAAACTCTCCAAACTCTCCGCCCGACGACTCAAAGCATTGGGCACCACATTGTCCTTCCCCGGATGGTACAAAATACTGATATCATAGTTTTTGAGTAGCTCCAACCACCTCCACTGATACAAGTTAAGATCCTTTTGCTTGAACAAATGTTGCAAACTCCGATGATCGTTGTAAATCTCACAAGGAACACCGTATAAATAGTGCCGCCAAATCTTCAAGGCATGAACCATAGCTGCTAACTCAAGGTCCTGGACAAGATAGTTCTTATTATGCACCTTCAGTTGTCTCAACGCATAAGAAATCACCCTATCATCCTCCAGCAATACCGCAGCGAGACCAATCTGCGATGCATCACAATATACAATCTAAGACCCCGAACCGGTAGGCAATAGCAATACCGGGGCTATAGTCAAAGCTGTCTTGAACTTATGAAATATCTCCTCACACTTATCTGTCCACCTAAACGGAGAAACCTTCTGGATCAGCCTGGTCATAGGTGCTGCAATAGATGAGAATCCCTCGACAAAACGACGGCAATATTCCGCCAAACCAAGAAAACTCTGGAGCTTCGTGGCTGATGACGGTCTAGGCCAAATTTGCACTACTTCCACCTTCTTCGGATCCACATTTATACCATCACTCGATACCACATAACCCAAGAATGCCAGTGAGTCTAGCCAAAACTCACACTATGAAAATTTTGCATATAACTTCTTTTCTCTCAAGGTCTAAAACACAGTCCTCAAGTGATGCTCATGATCCTCCCGAGTCCGGGAGTACACCAAAATGTCGTCAATAAACACAATGATGGAAGAGTCAAGATAAGGACATAACACCCTATGCATCAAATGCATAAAAGTTGTTGAGGAATTTTTCAGCCTATAAGACATCACAAGAAACTCGTACTGGCGATACCGAGTCCTCAATGCAGTCGTCGGGATATCCGACTCCCAAATTTTCAACTGATGATGGCCTGAACGTAAGTCAATCTTGGAAAACACCTTGACACCCTGTAGTTGATAAAATAAGTCATCAATACGAGGCAGTGAATACTTGTTCTTCATTGTAACCTTGTTCAGCTGGCGGTAGTCAATGCACAAACGCATAGAACCATCCTTTTTCTTCACAAACAAGACCGGAGCACCCCAAGGTAACACACTGGTCCTAGTAAATCCCTTATCAACTCAGGATGAGCCATACGATCTGGAGAAATAGAGATGCGTTGAGTGCCCGACAGTAAATAAATACCGAAATTAATATCTCTATCGGGCGACATGCTTGAAAAATCAACTGGGAAGTCCCTCGCTACTGGAACTGACTCAACTATAAGGCTATCAATACTGACATCTCTCACATAAGCTAGATATGTGTCACACCCCTTATCAACAATTCGTTGAGCCTTAAGAAATGAAATAACTCTGCTAGGAGTAAACTTTAAGGTACCCCTCCACTCTAATCGTGGTACACCTAGCATAGCCAGCGTCATGAACTTAGAGTCACAATCAAGAATATCATAATGGGGCAAAAACCAGTCCATGCTCAAGATAATATCAAAGTCTACTATGTTGAGTAATAATAAATCGGCTCTAGTCTCAAAATCACTAAGAGCAATCACATACGACCGATACACGTGGTCCACAACAAGAGAATCTCCCACATGTGTAGACACATAAACAGGGGAACTCAAAAGAATCTCGAGATACGCCCAAATACGGGTCAAAATAAGAGGACACATAGGAATACGTAGTGTCTGGGTCAAATAATACCGACGCATGTCTATGAAAAACTGGAACAATACCTGTAATGACAGAGTCGGAAGAAACTGCCTCTTTACAAGTCGGAAGAGCATAATACATGGTTTGGCATCCCCTTCTAGGTCAACCTCGACCTCTCTGCCTCCACATCAAGCCGGCTGAGTAGGTGGGATGGTAGCTAGTGATGGAATCATTGCCTGGGGACACGGTGTAGCACGTGGTGGCTCAGAAGTGTGTGGAGGTGCACCCCTCCTACGTTTAGGAAATCTCTCACCATATGGCGAGTGTCGCCACACTCCAAACTATCCCTCGGAGGGCGTGGATATTGTAACTGACTCGGGACATATCTGCTAGACTAGAAGCTAAAAGCACCCCGAGCTGGAGGTACACTAGATACTAGCGGTGCATAATAAGGCTCTTATGGCCTAGAAAGGGGATGGATCACCACTGGCGGCTGGAAGAGCTGAATGAACGGGGTGACTCTTATAACCCCTACTATCTCGAACTACATATGGGGCACGAGTACCACTGTGATGACCCAAGGGGTCATTTTATGAATTAACACTCCGTTCTAGTCTTATTGGCTATAAAAAAACTAATTTTAATTACCTCAATTTACGTGCATGATTTATTTATAAGGTGAGGAAGAGAGTAAAGCACGAAGGGTGATGTCGTGTAATTCTAAATTATAATCTGGTGAGGGTGAGAGTAAAAGAACGAAGGGTGATGCCATGTATTCTATTTATTATTTGGTGAGGCTGAGAGCAAAAGAACGAAGGGTGATGAAAAGTTTACTTTCTATCTTTGATTGCTAAAATTATTGTTGATCGCTATATGTGTTTGCCTTATTGTTTTCCTCATTCCTTCTATTGAAAATTTCCTATCGCATTCTCCCTTCCCATTAATTACTGTTTACATTCTTTAATTGCTATTATTTCCTATTAGCATGATTCGATGTGCAGGTTTTATTTGGTGTCTTGTCCTAGCCTCGCCACTACTTCGCCGAGGTAAGGCTCGGAACTTACTCGGTACATGGGGTCAGTTGTACTGATACTACACTCTGCACTCTTTTGTGTAGATCTAGGTACCGGCCAGCGTTAGAGATTTTAGTAGTGGTCACTTATCATTCCGAGACACGAGGTATATCTGCCGGTGTTCGCAGATTCCTGGAGTCTTCTCTTATTTTATAGAGACTGTTTTATTTTACTCAAAACATATATATTATTTCTTTCGGCCCATAAATTGTAGCATTCTTAGAAGTTCGTAAATTGTGACACCAGACCATGGGGTAGTCTTAGAGTTATATATATTTAGTTCGTGGCTCGGTTAATTTATATGTTTATCATTTTATTTTTGAAATGTTATTCACCGTAAATCATTAGATTTAATCTACTCTAAATTTGTTTCATTGTGTTTAAATATATAACCAAAGAAAAAATAATTAGTCGAATTCTAACATCGGCTTGCCTAGCGAGTGTGGTGATAGGCGCCATCACGATCCCTAAGGTTGGGAATTTGGGTCGTGACAACCAATGTAAGTGGCAGAATCTCGAGACCTCTTGTCCTCTCTCTCCTCTCTGTCCCGAGCAAGCATGCCCTCCAAGCTGGGTACCATGGCGCAGCTACCCAGACTCCGCACGCCATGAGTCCCTAAGGCTCTGAGAGACAACTCTCTCGAAAACATATCCGAGAAATGAGTCCATGTTAGTGAAGTTTCCTCATCTGGACTACTTAACTCATAAGAACGCCACCACTAATAGGCTGGTCCTCTAAGCTGGAAGGTGTTAAAATAAACCCCAATCGTCTCCGCTAAGCCCATAGTACGGAGACTACGATGACACTCCTCCAGAAAACCATAAGCATCATCTGTAGAAAATCCGTTGAAGGTAGGTGGGCGATACTTCTTGTACCTCTCAAGCCTGAGCTGCTCTTCCTTTGAAGCGGATGTCCTAGTCTTGTGTTGAACTAGTGCTACAGGTTTCATAGGGATGAACTCGGTGGCCTGGTCAACCTAGACCCTCTGCTCAGGAGTACGGGCTCTGCGAGTCTGTGCCCCTCCCACCACCTGAGATGTGGCGGGAGCTAAGGAATCAATCCAGTCTGCGCTAAGGTGTTGAACATGCTCATGAACGGGGCTAGAGTCTCCTAGAGGGCTGGTGCAGCAATAGGCATCTCTGGTGCCTACCCTTCAGCTGGAGCTGCCAGGGGCTCCTTTGTCGCAGCTCACGCGGGTGCTTTGACTGCACCGCGTGGTCGTCTTCTACCCCGGACCCGGCCTCTAGTAGGTGGCTTGGGTGCCTGACCGTTAGATCCTTCGGTACAAGTCCTCGCCATCTGGGAGAAAGAATAGAATAGAGAAGTTTAGAATTTGATGCAAACAACTTCGCACGACAAGGAATCAAAGAAGTATAATAGTTCCTAACAGCTCCATAGCCTCTCGAAGATGAGTACAGGCGTCTTTGCACCGATCAAACATCCCTTCGAAACACGTAGTCACGACACATGGTCTCTACGACTAATTAAGCCTAACAATTAATAGAAAAATACCAATAATGGAAGCAAAGCTTAACATGTACCTGCAATACATACTGGATAGCCAATAACAATGTTGCTCGCACAAGTACAATAAAAAAAAACTCTAACGTACACAACTTTCCCAAAACCCAAACATCATGAGTCATAAGCTATAGAAAGGAAATAGTATCTCTATACACCAGATTCTAATAAAAGAAAATACATAAAGTGTTTGACACGCGGAAGAATAGAAAAGGACTCCGAATTCTGTGAATGGGGAAGATATACCTTGAAGTCTCCAAGGTTGTCTGGACTCACTGATAATGCGGCTGATAACGGGCACCTGAACCTGCACACAAAATATGTATAGAATAGTACATTGGTACACCACAAATCGGTACCTAGTAAGTGCCAAGCCTTACCTCGGTTGAGTGTAATTCCCATTGCATTCATGCTTGTAGCCATTTATGAATTTGCTTGCTTTCTAGGTTAGTTTACATTTTAGTATTTAGAAATAAATATGTTCTCACAACCCTTTTAAGTACTTGGCTTAGCATAATAAGTGATAATTCTCTTACACGCCTAATCGCCTACATACTTTTCTTCGTGGGATTCGACCCCGACTCATAGTTGGTAAATTATACTGCATGGAACTGTGTCCATTTAATTTTTAGTAGTGCATCTGGACGTCATCAAAATTGGTGTTGATAAGTTGGATTTTGTATGATTTTGTTGAGAAACTAAGGCATTTTTTGAGGTTTATTCGCTTATTCCAGCTACAAGTGATTTATGGAATATATAGAAGAAACCAAGTCAAAATACATTAAAATGAAAAAAATGACTTCTTCCAGATAATGCCCTTCGCGATCGCGAATATAGACATCCAAATCGCGGAAGGCCAGAAAAAATATTCAATGCGAATGCAGGTCAAATTCTTCGAACCTGATGAAGAAAGCTAATCAGCGGCTGGCAAGTGCACGTTCAAAAGCTTCAAATCTTGAAGACCCAAGTATGTGAGCAAGAACCCTATTTTTATGAACGTGATTAACTCAATTGGGCATACATCCGGGTAGAATTTGCATTTCAAAATTTTAACCCCTGAACAGTTTAATACACAACCTAGCTCATTTTTATAATATATTTGGCTGATCTTTGAACTATTTTTAAGTCTCTTCACTACAGAAGACAAGTTTGGAAGCTAGGGTTCTTGCTCACATACTTGGGTCTTCATGATTTGAAGCTTTTGGTTGAGAATTTCTTACCCATTTACGTTCATTTCTTCATTTCCTTGCTTTGTATTTTATATCTAAGTGTGTAGTATTATTTCCAACACTTTAATCTTGATTGTGAGAATATTCATTTTCAATATGTGGATTAAATATCTTCTTGTGCTTAAGTATTGAACGATTTTTATTTACTATGAAGTGAGTAATTTTTTTTTAATTATTATTGCTCTTTAATGCTTTCAAAGGCAGTAACAAACCCTAATACTCATCATTTTACTTCGAATTGATTTTGGAAAAGATAATTTCTGGTTGGGAAAGATAAATTAACATGAACTTGAGGCATTAGTCCTCACTTTATATATTCTACCTAGGGATAAGATTGAACTACTTGTAGCCATATTCGGGTGTGCTTAATCTCTTAATTTTTTACGGATAATTCAATTAGAAAGTCTTGTTAGGGTTCGGAAGAAGCTAATATAAATTTATTACCCGAGGCTAACTAACATAGGCTGGCTCATATTTGTAAAATCGTGAAATACATTGGATCGTTACTTGAGTGTAATACCCGTTGCATTAATGCTTGTATCCATTTATCATTTTACTTGACTTTTCAGTTAGTTTACATTTTCATATTTAGATATAAATATTTTCTCGAAACTCTCTTAATTGTTTGGGTTAGCATAATAAGTCATAATTCTCTTACACACCTAATCACCTACATATTGTTCTCTGTGGGGTTCGACCCCGACTTATAGTTGGTATATTATATTGCATGCGATCATGTCCATTTACTTTTTAGTAGTGTATTTGGAAGTCATCAAAATTGGTGCTGATAAAATAGTACTTTACCAACTTATATCTTCTTGATACCTACGCTTTTGTATGTTTTATGATAAACTAAATCATTTATTGAGGTTTATTGGCATATTCCAGGTATCAAGTGATTTAGAGAAGATATGGAATAAACCAAGTCAAAATGTGTTAAAATGAGAAATAATGATTGTTGGCAGATATTGGTTTTCGCGATCGGGAGTATTGACATGTCATAGCGGAAAGACGAGAAAATATACATGGCGAACGCATGGAAAATTTTGTGAATGAGATGAAGAAAGCTGATCATCGGCTGTCAAGTGCCCTACGCGAAGGCGGGTTCTAGATTGGGATCGCAATACTTTTCTGCATTACTCTTCGCTATCACATGCTAGTTTTCACGAACACAATTCACTCAACTGGGCAGTTTTAGCATTTCCCATTTTTTACCCCTAAACAATTTAATACACAACCTAGCTCATTCGTAAAATATCTTTGGCCGATCTTTGAACTATTTTTAAGTCTCTTGACTAGAGAAGACAAGTTTGGAAGCAAGGGTTCTTGCTCACACACATGGAAGATTTTGCTTGAGAATATCTTACCCATTTATGTTCATATCTTCATTTACTTTCTTTGTATTTTATATCCAAGTGTGCAGTGTTTTTTCAAACACTTGAATCTTTTTTATGGGAATATTCATATGTAAAGTGTGGATTAAATATCTTGTTGTGCTTATGTATTGAACATTTTTTATTTATTATGAAATAATTTATTGTTTCTTTAATTATTCTCGTTCTTTGATGTTTCAAAAGGCAATAGCTAACCCTAGGACTCGCCCATTTACTTCAAATTGATTTTGAGAAAGGTAATTTGGGGTTAGAAAAGATTAATTAACAAGAACTTGAGGCGTTAAGCCTCTCTTTATAGATTCTATCTAGTGATAGGATTGAACTACTTGTACACATATTCAGGTGTTCTTAATCTCTTAATTGTATTAGGAATAATTTAATTAGGAAGTCCTGTTAGTCTTCGGAAGAAGCTAATATAAAATTATATCTGTAAAATCGCGAAGTTGGATCGTTACTTGAGTGTAATTCCCATGGCATTCATGCTTGTAACCATTGATCATTTTACTTGCTTTTTAGGTTAGTTACATTGTCAGATTTAGACATAAATATATTCTCAAAACCCTTTTAAGTTTTTAGCTTAGCAAAATAAGTGATAATTCTCTTATACGCCTAATCGCCTACATATTGTTCTCTATGGGATTCGACCCCGACTCATAGTTGGGTAAATTGTATTGCATGTGACCGTGTCTATTTACTTTTTAGTAGTGGATTTGGATGTCATCAGTTACGAGGCGGTTATATCCCGCATTTCTTACGTTAAATTTTCGTCGTAAGTTAATCGATGTAGACCGGGGATGAGATTATTTTTGAGGTTATAAGAATTTATGCTATCTATCTAATGCAATAAGTAAAGTTCATGTCACGAACCGAGGGACGAGACCGGCGCGCAACCGGTTGAACCCGGTCAAGCGAACCTGGATTTGCCTTTCCTACCCGACGCATTTCCTGTGTTCATAATGTGCATTTAAGAAGTGAAACAGCAAAATAGAATCAAGCATGCAGTTACAACATAAGTCCCTTTCTTCTTTTAACATTTTTAACATTAGATATTACCAAACATACATAATAAGTACAACATTCCCGATACGGGACCACGATTACGAGTAAGTACAACAACTACCCAAAATGTGTTTACAACCCACATAGTGTCTACGGAGCCTCTAAGAGTATGGAGAAGAATATATAGACGTGCCGGTAACAAGGACCCGACTATACCTCAAAAGGAATGACATAAACAAAATGATTAAACATGATTTACACACCGCCCCGAGAGGAAGTGAGTCTCACCAAGACTGCTGAAGAGATGGAGGGAGAGGCACCACTAACGACGTTCAGTGCCACATGTTACAGAACCACCTACATCCATTTAAAAGATGGAGCGCCCCCAGCAAAAGAGACATTAGTATCATTGAATAACACTAGTTTGTATAAACAAACCTGCTCTAGATAGGGTAAACATCAACAGTCAACACAAATAGAGGCATCAAATAACAATACACCGAGGCAAGGAAAAACACAAACAAGAGTTACCACAAGCCTCATCCCATTTTGCCATCTTTTGGTTAATGTACTTTTAAGTTCATCTTGTTATTATTATTACAGATCTACCGTGTCTTTGTCACATAGAGTCCGATCTCTGCCCGATCAGCTAAGCCATCCTATGTCAGGTCCAAATTTCAATCACATCACATATAACCACCGTGGCTTATTCTCACGGAGTCCGATCTCTGCCCGATCAGCTAAGCCATCCTATGTCAGGTCCAAATTTCAATCACATCACATATAACCACCGTGGCTTATTCTCACGGAGTCCGATCTCTGCCCGAATCGGCTAGGCTAACACCGTGTCTTGTGCACAACACATGGAGTCCGATATCTGTCTGATCGGTTAGGCCATCTCAACTGTAAACAGTGAGGACAATAATCATCATCAAATGAAAATCATAACACAATATCAAGTCATCCATGTGTACGGCATGGAGTCTGATCCTAGCCAGACCGAATAGGCCTTCTCACCCCTAGGACATTCTCCTGGTACAATTATGGGTGGTTTTGATCACTTATATCAATTTTAACCTTTTTGATCCCCAACACATATTGTTCTTTGATTCGTCTTCCATATCATTAGAATCCTTTGATTCACATTTCATAACTATTCATCCTTTAATCCATATCCCATAACCATCCATTCCATTAATTCATGTTTCACAACAACTCAACCTCATGTTTCTCATTTCACATCATTACCGTCTCATTACCCACATTTTGTATCATAGCAAATTTCGATTCATATGTCGTACCATTCTAGTCTTTCATAATTACCACACCCATCATATGCAAGGATCCCACACAGAGTAGAAGAAGGAATAAAATTATCACAACTCATATACTCAAGTAGCACAACGATATGGTATTAGCATGGAATGACATAGAAGCAAAGATTTCTCAATTAGACACATAGAACACATAAATTCCGTAGATACCCGACAAGAGAATCGTATCCAGAAAGTGAGCATCATGGGTTTATCCTATGAGGATTAGGGTTAGCCATACATACCTTGAGTTGGAATTTCTCTATAATTTCCATCCAAAATCACCGGACCTTCTAACGCCTTCAATCTAATTTACAATGTGACACATCCAAACTTAGAGTTAGGAACCTTGAAGTCACTTGGGCATTTTATCAACTACTATGTGGTCCTTTAGATTAGCTAATCCCTTTTAAGTGAAAGATTGCCCTAGCTTACTCCCCATTGCAAGATTATGGAAGATTATTCACATGCATGCAATGTTTCACCTTTTAATTTTCAAGAACCAACCTATGTGTGTTTTATTCTTACACAACATCTGAGAAATTGGGGAAATAGGGTGAAGACTTACCTTTTTCAGTGAAGAAGATGACAATAACTCGATAATTTCCGGGCTTGAGTAATTTTGGAAAATCAAATTGGATGATATTGAAACCTTCGCTCTCGCGAACTCTCTTCTTCTCTCTCTATTCTTGGTCAGAAAATCGTTAAAAATGAAATGAAAAGGTGTCGTATAAAATAGGGGTTCGGGTTTTTAATTTAGAAAATAGGAGCCCCGACACAGAGATGCGGTCAGGAATGCGATTCCTGCTATGCAGTCCATATTCCTGTCGCATAAATGGCCCTTAAAATGGGCCAAAAGGAGACCGGACTGCCCAGGTATGCGACCACTATGCGGTCCGCATACCTGTTGTGCGATCGCATAGTGTGTCGCATAACCTTCCTCGCAAAAACCATGGGGCAAGAATGCGACAACTATGCGGCCCGCAATCATGAAATGCAATCGCATTCTAGGGCGCATAGCTATCCTCAAAATGTACAGCAAACTGTCCAGGTATGCGACCACTATGCGGTCCACATACCTGTTATGCAATCGCACATTGCGTCACATAACGCAAAATTTTTGGAAAATTTAATCTTTCAAGTTCTGGGATACGTTTTACTCAAAATAGGACCGTTTTAAGAACTTCTATCGTTATAACAGCACAGGGACCTACTCGGGCATTGTTTTTGACATAGAAATTTTACGGGTATTTACATCCTCCCCTACTTAAAAATCATTCGTCTTCGAATGAGGATCGGGAAATCATTTGGTTTTGAAAACAAAATATGCCAACCCCCAATTTCTACGAACTCCGATATTTTCTAAAAATTTCGCCAGAGTTTCCTCTGTAATTAGGCCTATATACATGTTAGAGAGCCCCCGAAACACATGTTCTTAACCAGTTCCACACATAACTAGTTATTTCATGGCCTTACACATAATTTGGTCATCTCGACAAGTCCCGTATAATTCAATTAGATCAACATGCTATATACACTTCAATTAATCATTACCAATCTACATTTCAATTAATCATTTAACCATCACATGAGTTTCACATAATTTCATTTACTCCAAGGGGTTGCACATTACTCAAATAGTTAAAACATACAGAATTATGGCATAACCTGAGAAGTTACAATGGTGGAGCAACTATGGGAAAATGGGGTTCTTTTGCACAAACCTGAACATAACGTATAATTTCTTAGAGTTGACAATTCGCACGATCACTACTAGACTTATTCAAATAAATGGGGATATTTTTATTTCATTTCATTTTCCGCTTCCCACGTGACTTCCTCAACTTGGTGACTTCGCCACAACACTTTAACTGAAGCAATTTCTTTATTCCTCAATCTACGGACTTGCCTATCAAGAATAGCAACCAAGACCTTTTCATACTACAATTTTTCATTAACCTCAATAGTCTCCAACTGGCACGATGGTTGATGGATCTCCAACCACTTTCATCAACATAGACACATGGAACACCGGGTGCACTACTGACATCTCAGGGGGCAATTCCAGCCTATAAGCCACATGTCCTGTCTTTTGAGCAATCCTATATGGCCCGACATACCTTGGGCTCAATTTCCCTTTCTTCCCAAACCGCATTACTCCCTTTATGGGAGACACCTTCAAGAATACCCAATCATCTATTTTGAATTCCAAATCCCTACGACGAACGTCCGCATAGGATTTATGCTGACTCTGAGCAGTTTTCATCCTCTCCTGAATGACTCTAAATTTTTCCATAGCTTGGCGCACAAGGTCTGGTCCTAATAATTCTTCCTCAACAACCTCAAACCATCCGATTGGAGATCTACATCTCCTTCCGTACAATGCCTCAAATGGGGCCATCTGAATACTAGCATGGAAACTGTTATTATAAGCAAATTGTATAAGCGGCAAGTGATCATCCCAGATACACTTGAAATCTAATACACAAGCCCGTAACATTTCTTCAAGCGTCTGAATGGTCCGCTCTGCCTGCCCATCAATTTGTGGATGGAATGCCGTGTTGAGATTTACCTGAGTACCCAAACCTTGCTGAAATTTTCTCCAAAAGTTAGTTATGAACTGGGCCCCTCGATCCGAGATAATAGATACTGGAGTGCCATGGAGCCTGACTATTTCTTTGACATAAAGTTGAGTATACTCGTCTACAGTACCAGTGGACTTGACTGGCAAGAAGTGAGCTGATTTCGTGAGTCAATCCACTCTCACCCAAATCGAGTTGAACTTTCGCTGAGTGTGGGGTAACCCTACTACAAAGTTCATATTAATCATCTCCTATTTCCACATCGGTATTTCCACAAACTGCGTCAACCCACTACGCCTCTGATGCTTGGCCTTCACTTGCTGCCAATTTGAACACTTAGCCACAAAGTCCGCCACACCCCTCTTCATACCATTCCACCAATAAATTTACTTGAGATCGTGATACATTTTTGTAGAACCTGGGTGTATGGAATACCTAGAATTATGAACCTCTGCCATTACCCTTTTACGGAGATCATCCACATCTGGAACACATAACCTCTCTTGACACCGCAGGACACCGTCATCATTGCCGAGTGAGAATGTTAAAGTCTTGTGATTCAAAATTGCTTCCCTCAATTGTGCCAAAGCTGGATCCCTGAATTGCTTTCCCTTGACTTCTGCTACAAGCGAAGATTCTGCTCCATTACGCACCACGATATCCCCTTCGCTTGAGGTCGAAAGACAGACCCCCAGACTAGCCAACTGATAAACTTCCCGAGCCAAAAGCCTCTGAACGGCTTCCAAATGTGCCAAGCTACCTATGGATTTCCGACTAAGAGCGTCGGCTACCACATTTGTCTTCCCTTGATGTTACAAAATATTCATATCATAGTCCTTGAGCAATTCTAACCACCTCCGCTGCCTTAAGTTCAACTCCTTCTGCTTGAATAAATGCTGAAGACTCTTGTGGTCTGTGAACACGTCCACATAGACCCTATAAAGATAATGCCGCCAGATTTTCAATGCAAACACAACCGCCGCGAGCTCTAAATCATGCGTCGGATAATTCTTCTCGTGATTCTTGAGCTGCCTTGAAGCATACGCTATAACCTTACCACATTGCATCAACACACACCCCAAACCAACCCTTGAATCATCACAATAAACTACAAATGCCTCCGAACTTTTTGGCAAGGTCAACACTAGTGCAGAAGTCAATTTCAATTTCAATTCTTGGAAACTTTTTTCACAAGCATCAGACCACTAGAACTTAACCGACTTTTGCGTCATCTTAGTCAATGAGGAGGCGAGGGTAGAGAATCCCTTCACGAACCTCCGATAATATCCAGTCAAACCCAAGAAACTGCGAATCTCTTTCGGGTTCGTTCGTCTTGGCCAATCCTTTACCGCTGCAATCTTTTGGGGATCAACCCGAATCCCTTCTGTAGAAACAACATGGCCCAAAAAGGTGACTGATTCTAGCCAAAACTCACATTTTGAAAACTTTTCATACAATTGGTGCTGATGAAGAGTCTGCAGAACTACCCTAAGGTGATTAGCATGATGTTCCTGACTTCGCTAATAAACAAGGATATCGTCAATGAAGACAATCACAAAGGAGACAAGAAACGGATTGAAAAACTGATTCATAAGATTCATAAAAGATACTGGGGCATTGGTTAGCCCAGAAGACATTACCAAGAGTTCAAAGTGCCCATAACGAGTCCTGAAGGCGGTCTTAGGAATATCTTGCTCCCTAGTCTTTAACTTGTGATACCCGGACAGTAAATCAATCTTTGAGAAGAACCTAGCACCTTGCAATTGATCGAATAAATCATATATCCGAGGCAATGGGTATTTATTCTTGATGGTGACCTTGTTGAGCTACCGATAATCAATACACATCCAAAGTGATCCATCCTTCTTTCTGACAATTAGAACCGGTGCGCCCCAAGGTGACACACTAGGCCTAATGAAACCCTTTTCTAATAGATCCTGCAATTGCTCTTTTAACACTATCAATTCTATTGGCCCCATTCGGTAGGGTGGAATAGATATTGGTGGCGTATCTGGAAATACATCAATCCCGAAATCAATCTCTCTATCAGGTGGAATCCTAAGAATCTCATCCGGAAAAACCTCAAGAAACTCATTCACAACCGGCACGGATTCAGGAGCAGGCACCTCTTACGTGGTGTCCACAACCCGGACCAAGTGGTAGATACACCCCTTCCTGATCATCTTTGAGGCCTTAAGGTAGTATATAAACCTGCCTCTTGGCACAATATCATTCCCCTTCCATTCAATAACTGGTTCCTCAGGAAACCCGAGCCTCATAATTCTGGCTCGGCAGTGGAGTTTAGCAAAGCACGAGTAAAGACAATCCATCCCCATAATCACATCATAATCTACCATTCCTAGCTCAATAAGATCGACCGTGGTATCTCGACCACACACCGTGACAACACAATTCCTATAGACTCGCACGACCGTAATAGAATCACCAATCGGAGTCGACACGAAGAACGGTTCATGAAGTTGTTCAGGTTCTACCCCAAAACTTGATTCAATAAAGGGAGTAACATATGACAAAGAAGATCCGGGATCAATAAGAGCATAAACATCATGTGTTTGAATAGTCAGAATACATGTGGCAACATATGGAGTAACCTCCACACTCTGGCGACCACTCAAAAAATAGAATCGGCTAGGTCCTCCCCGACCTCGGGTACCACCCCTGGCTGCACCACGCCCTACTGGTGCTGAAGGGCCTCGGGCTAGTGTGCGTGCTGAAGATGTAGCAGCTAAAGAACTGGATGGTTGGGCGGCACCCCATCCTGCACCCTGGCTGGATGAATTGGGGTCTCTATTAATATGACCCCTCACTCCACAACCATAGCATACTGGCCGACGTAGATAACAGGGCCCGGTATGAAACCTCTCGCACTTGGGGCATGGGCCCCTCTGCTACTGCTGGAATCTCCCACATGAATGGCCTAGTTGATGGAACCCCAGCCGCCAGAAGTTACCCCAAAATGACCTCCCTACTGATGATGATGGTGACGCCCCGGTGACAGGGCACTAGCTGATGACTGAGCATGAGACAGGGATGGTCCTGATGACCCTCTCCCAGGCACCTCTCTCCCTCCTCCAAAGGAACCCTTATGGCTGCTTGCCGACCGGGTTCTACTAATACTCTCTCTCTCCATCCTTATCTTAAATTTCCGAGCCTCTGTAGCCTGGGCGAATCTTACAATCATCCCATAGTTCATATCTGAATGCATAGCAGCTGTAGCAGCTTCATTAATAACCAAGGGAGCAGGGCCCTGAACAAACCGGCGAACTGTGGCCTCTATAGTCGGCATCATGTGGACAACATACTTGGACAAGCGCACGAACTCCATATGATACTCCCACATAATCCTGTTTCCATGCTTGAGGACCTCAAATTCTGTAGCGCGGGCTGCCATGGTCTCGGCAAGCAGGAAATGGTCCATGAAAGCACCTACAAACTCATCTCACCTCGCCGGAGGGCTCCCCTCCCCACGGGAATCCTCCCACATCTCAAACCACGAATATGCTGCTCCCCTCAAACGATAGGAAGCTAACTTGACCCCCACTTTCTCTATAGCCTTCATAACCCGAAGATTCTTGTACATCTCATCTATAAAATCTTGAGGGTCGGCATCCGGGTCGGTGCTTGTGAACTCTGGAGGGGCTAACCGCAGAAACTGGTTGACCCTAGAACCTGAAGAATCCCCTTGCTCGCTAGAGGATGCTGGGGAAGCATGTGATCTTTGGGCCTGGGAGGTCACTAGCTGAGTCAACATCTGAGTAGCTCCCTTGAGGTCCCCATCAGAAATACCAGGACCGGAAGCTGTGAGAGAATAAGGATCAGGAACATCAGCGGGAGGGACTGTAGCACCCTCCACTGGAGAAGGAATAGGAATATCCTAGCCTGGGAGGGAAGAGTCAATAAGATTCAGAGTCGGGGAATCATTCTCGCCCGCACCATCAGATAAAGAATTCACGGCCACTCCTGGGGTGGCATTGGCCTCTAAGCCAAGTTGAGCTCTCTTCTTGAGTGCAATTTACTGAAAATTAGAACAATGCACGAGTTAGGGATAGACAACCTCACCTCCCACCACATCGCACGATATAGAATAGCAATAAAAGGGTACTTTCCTAAATGTCAATGCAGCCCCCTAATTATAGATGTGGTCGACAACACACCAATAAGAATAGCTCTACTAGACACGGCTCTGAGACATCCTAGGACACTTTTAAAACCTTAGGCTCTGATACCAAGTTTGTCACACCCCAAAACCAAGGGATAAGAGCGGCGCCCAACCGGATGAACCCGGTGAAGCGAACCTGGATTTACCTTTCCTACCTGACGCATTTCCTCGTGTTCATAATGTACATTTTATAAGTGAAACAACAAAATAGAATGAAGCATGAGGTTACAACATAAATCCCTTCTTCTTTTAACATTTTCAACATTAGATATTACCAAACATACATACTAAGTAGAACATTCCCGACAGGACCACGATTATGAGTAAGTACAAAAACTACCGAAAATATGTTTAAAACCCACATAGTGTCTACGGGGCCTCTAAGAGTACGGAAAAGAATACATAGACGTGTCGGTAACAAGGCCCGGCTATACCTCAAAAGTAATGACATAAACAAAATGAGTCAACATGATTTACACACCGCCGCGATAGGAAGTGACGTTCACCAAGACTGCTGAAGAGATGGAGGGAAAGGCAACACTAACAGCAATCGGCGCTACCTGTTACAGAACCACCTACATCCATTTAAAAGATGTAGCGCCCCCGGCAAAAGGGACGTTAGTACCATTGAATAGCACTAGTATGTATGAAAAAATCTACTCTAGATAGGATAAACATCAAATGTCAACACAAATAGAGGCATCAGATAACAATACACCGAGGCAAGGAAAAACACAAACAAGTGCTACCACAACCCTCATCCCGTTTTTCCATTTTTTGGTTAATGTACTTTTAATTTCATCTTGTTATTATTATTACTGATCCACCGTGTCGTTGTCACACGGAGTCCGATCTCTGCCCGATCGGCTAAGCCATCCTAGGTGAGGTCTGAATTTCAATCACATCATATATAACCACCGTGGCTTTCTCTCACGGAGTCCGATCTCTGCCCGAATCGACTAGGCTAACACCGTGGCTTGTGCACAGCACACGGAGTCTGATCTCTGCCCGATCGGCTAGGCCATCTCAACCGTAAACAGTGAGGACAATAATCATCATCAAATCAAAATCATAACACAATATCAAGTCATCCATGTGTACAGCATGGAGTCCGATTCCAGCCAGACCGGATAGGCCTTCTAACCTTTAGGACATTCTCCTGGTACAATTATGGGCGTTTTAGATCACTTACACAAATTTTAACCTTTTTGATCCCCAACACAAATTGTTCTTTGATTCGTCTTCCATATCATTAGAATCCCTTGATTCAAAATTCATAACTATTCATCCTTTAATCCATATCCCATAACCATCCATTCCATTAGTTCATGTTTCACAACAACTCAACCCCATGTTTCGCATTTCACATTATTACCGTCTCTTTACCCACATTTTATATCATAGCAACTTTCGATTCATCTATCGTCCCATTATAGTCTTTCATAATTACCATACCCATCATATGCAAGGATCTCACACATAGTAGAAGAAGGAATAAAATGATCACAACTCATATACCCAAGTACCACAATGATATGGTATTAGCATGGAATGACATAGAAGCAAAAATTTCTCAATTAGGCACATAGAACACGTAAATTACATAGATATCCGACAAGAGAAGAATACCTGGAAAGTGAGCACCATGGGTTTTTCCTATGAGGATTAGAGTTAGCCATACATACCTTGAGTTGGAATTTATCTATAATTTCTATCCAAAATCACCGGACCTTCTAACGCCTTCAATCTAATTTACAATGTGACACATCTATGTGGTCCTTTAGATTAGCTAACCCCTTTTTAGTGAAAGATTGCCCCAGCTTACTTCCCTTTGCTAGATTATGGAACATTATTCACATGCATGCTAGGTTTCACCTTTTTATTTTCAAGAACCAACCTATGTGTGTTTTATTCTTACACAAAATCTGAGAAATTGGGGAAATAGGGTGAAGACATACCTTCTTGAGTGAAGAAGATGAAAATAACTCGATAATTTCCGGGCTTGTGTGATTTTGGAAAATCAAATTGGATGATGTTGAAACCTTCTCTCTCAAGAACTCTTTTCTTCTCTCTCTATTCTTGGTCAGAAAATCATTAAAAATGAATGGAAAAGGTGTTTTATAAAACAGGGGTTCGGGTTTCAAATTTGGAAAATAGGAGCCCCGAAATAGAGATGCGGTCATTCCTGCTATGTGGTCAGCATATCTGTCAAATAAATGGCCCGCAAAATGGGCCAAAAGAAGACTGGAGTGCCCAGGTATACGACCAGTATGCGGCCCGTATACCTGTTATGCGATCACATAGTGCCTCGCATAACGCGAAATTTAAGGAATAATGTTTCAAGTTCTGGGATACTTTTTACTCAAAATAAGACCGTTTTAAGAATTTCTACCGTTATAACAGCACAGGGACCTACTCGGGCATTATTTTTGACATAGAAATTTTATGTGTCGTTGCAGTGCCATGAAGGTTAAAGGGTAAACGAATCAAAGAAAATGAGTTTCGTTGAAGATTATCAATTTGGAATAAAATATAGCCCGAGCTTTTATATCCAGTATTTATGGACTAGTGCCATACAAGGTACTATATGAACATGATAGTAAGTTGTATAAGGTATGTTAAAAGTGAGTAGTATTTTATGTAAGTTGAGATAATTCTTAATTATGTGGGTTATTGGTTAATTATTTGATATTGGGAGATTACCTAGTTAATTACGAAATTGTTGGGTGATTTATAAAGAAATTGGATAAAATTAACCCCCCCCCCCCCCACGTGGTAGTAAGCCACCCCAAGATTTATGACTTTTAAGTCATAATGAATTATGTTGCAAGATTAATGATAAGAAATATGTGGGTAAACAACCACATGAATTGGGGCCCAAAACTATCCCAATGTAAGACCCCTCTAAATTACAGATGTACATATATCAAATGATAAGAACAAGAGATTTGGCATCTTAAGAACATATATCAATTTAAAAAGAGATTTGGCATGTTAAAAGAGGTACATATATCAATTTCAAACCATATTTCATGGCGCCTTAAGAACCTGAGGTTTATAAATTATAAGGGGTATGGTTCAATATTTCTCATGAATATCATATGGATTGTCCCCTATTTTGATCTCGTCGTTATGTGTTTTGTCGCGATTGACGTTTTGTTAAAAGGATTGTCAAGAGAATCAGCTCAAGTATGTTAAGGCTATCCCTTCTTTCTTTTTGGCATGATCCAAATGATAGAAAAGAAACTAGAAAACACACAACTTTCATAAACGATTATGTTCATATAAATACTAGGGGTGTCTATGTTCTTGATTCCCCATGTGACATAGTATTATATATTTTGTTCATGGGTCAAAGAATAATACGTAGTTGATAAAGTTTATCCGAAAGTTATATTGATATTATTAACGTATTGTTTGTATGAATTTCATTCATTTATACATATACATTGACCCATGACAAGATGGCGTTATATACACGCATATTATATGTATATGGGATATGAGAAAATGTAACGACGTTAAATACGCACCACCACCTGATCAGCTGGTATATGTTTGTGATATTGCCCACAGTGGCTGAGATGATATGATGGGATGCCCTTACAAGCTTGATGATTTTATGTATACCTATACCTATCTATGACACGACATTTATATGCACACGCATGACATTATAAATGTTTTCGAATTTACAAAGTTAAATAGACTCACAGGCGGAATTCTTTATTCCATGTTTCATCTATGACTTTTATGTACTGATTTTCATACCTTACATACTCAGTACATTATTCGTACTGACGCCCTATTGCCCGGGGCATGCGTTTCATGTCCCCTGGTGCATGTAGACAAGCTGACGATCCCACTTCTTAGGATCCTTGATCAACGAGAATTGGTGTGCTCCATTTAATCTGGAGCTGGTTTGTATTTTGGCACGATATGTTTGTCCATATATATGGGTATGACGGGGTCCAGTCCCGTCCTTGTATAGTTGTATATTTTGTTAGAGGTCTATAGACAGTTATGTATAGTTGGATAGTATGTGGCCTTGTCGGCATCCAGTTTTTGACATATAGTTGTCTATAGCAGCCTTGTCAGCTCGCCCTACGTATTCCGCACGTATATGTATATATGTCTTTTGGGCAGGTTTTCCTCACGTATGTTATTCTCCTTTTTTCATATGTAATTCATGTTTATATTTTAGTCGCATGCTTAAGGGTGTTAGACAGATAGGACTCGGGCATCCGTCGCGGTCCATCAGTTTGAGTTGTGTCAAAAGTGGTATCAGAGCAATTATGTCTTAGGGTTGTCTACAGATCGTGTCAAGTTGAGTCTTATTTATGGGTGTGTTGTGCTCACACTTTTACAGAGGAGGCTATAGAACATATAGTACATTATCCTCTCTTCGTATCTTAGATCGTGTGATATAAGAATTCATGTTGCTAACGATATGTTATATTTTCAGCGATGCCTACAAAGACTACAGTCGTCCAGAAGGGCAAGTCCATGGCTGGTGGGACTACTAGTCGAGTGCCACGAGTTACCAGGGCTCTGGGACAGCCTCGTAGTGAGATTCCACATAAGACTTGACGTACCCCGCCCTCTGTAGAAGAGCTCCGAGTGGAACCAGCTCCAGCGCCCGCCCATGTACGTCTAGATCCTTATCCAGATGCACCAGGTGACGAGATGAGAGATGTTATTAAGCTATTAACTCGATTGATAGCCATACAGGCTCGACACCACAAAGTAGGTATTGCTCATGCAGATAGGTCCGTCAGTGTGAAGGTTTGTGATTTCAATAATTTGGAACCTCCGGTATTCATTGGGACAGATCCAAACAAAGACCCTCAGGTATTTATCGATAAAATATATAGGACTTTGAGGGTAACGAAGGCCATTGTGACTGAGTTAGTTGAGCTAGCTTCATATAGACTTCAGGATGTTGCAGTTAATTTGTACGAGTCTTGGAATTTGTCCCGAGGGGAGGAAGCCCCTCTAGTAGTATGGCAAGAAGTAACCGTGGCTTTTCTTCATCATTATATGCCACTGGAGCTTAGACGGGCCAGAGTTGATAAGTTTTTGGCCCTTCGACAGGGTAACTATCACGACCCCAAATCCTAACCGGCCGAGATGGCGCCTATCGTGAAACTAAGCTAGCCGACCACCCACATGTTCGCAATTTCTTTTGAAAATCCCGTTCAAGTTTCAAGTATTTCATAAAAATATACAGAAAATTTCTTAATACAATAGACCAATATGATACAATACTGCCATCCCCAAAACCCGGAGCCAACATGTCATGAGCATCTAGAGAAATAAGCTAAAATAAACTAATATGATAAAAAACCTTCGAATCAAAGCTAAATACAACAAGAAGGGAAAACAGAGATGCTACGGACGCTGAACAGCTACCACTAAGTCCCGCAAATCCGACTCCGCGCGGAATAACTAGCTAAAGCTCGCTGTCTGTACCTGAATCTGCACACCAACTCAGTTTTGAGCAGCAAGAAACATATAAAATCAATTCCATCAAATCACAAGAGGCACATCCTTACTCTCCAACAGTATAACATAGATATATGAAATCGTCATGCCTTAAAACCAACTTCAGAAAAACCCTTTAAGAATGTATTTTTTTTTTCAACAACTTCAACCGAAAGATTTAGTATAAAAATGAAATGCGTCATATGGAGGCCCCTCGGGCAAAAATATATTTCATAAGCTCAGCCTGAAAGTAGTAAAGTCATAAGCAGCCCCTTGGTCAAAACATGAATCATAATCAGCCCCTCGGGCATGCCTCACAGTCACTCAGAATCAGTCCCTCAGCACCTCACAGTCACTCATGCCTCCCAATCACTCGGCACTCGACACTCGGCACTCGACACTCGACACTCGGTAGGATACTGCACTCACTGGGGATGTGTACAGACTCCGACTTCGGAGGGGCTCCTTCAGCCCAAGTGCTGATAAACAAGCCAAATCATGGCATCAATCACTCTCAGGATCTCGGCCTGTCTCATATCATAAATATCCTCACAACATTGGCCCTCAGCCTCACTCAGTTAGACACTCTCAACATGCCACTCGGGCCATAAATAAAACGGGGTTCTCGACCCAAATAGTATTTCATTTCAAGAAATCGCAATATCATCAAATAGGAGTGTCAACAATTTCACAAGAAAGACGGAGTGTAAAATCATAGTTTCGAAGTAGTTAGAATATCAGTAAAATACCCCCAAGGGGTTAAAATAGATCGGCACTAGGCCCCAAACATGGCTTACAGCCCGAATATTTCACAATTCTTTAGAACATAATTTAAAACAAGGTTTTGAGTAAATATGCAACTCATTAGTTGCCGCGGAGAGGACCTAGTCCAATCCAAAAGTCAGTATGCGCCACATACTTGTCATCCGACATGTGCGCCTTTCAAAATTCAGTGAGAAATATGTAGTCCAGGGTTCCATACCCTCAGGACAAGATCTATAACCATTACTTGCCTCTACCGGGCCATATCACTAGTCCGCAATTATCTTGCCCCTCGAATTGGCTTCTGATTGCTCCGAATCTCTCCAAAACAAGTTTAACATCATCAATATATAACCAAGGAACACAACCCAATCGAAAACTCTCAAATTACGCAAAATCTCGAAATTCGGCCTAACCCGAGCCCCAGGACCACGCTTCGGAATTCGATAATTTTTACATCACTAGAAACCTCGCCCTCCCACAATTCTACTCATACCAAAAGCGGATCACAATTGCCTTCCCAAAACCTCAAAAGAATTTCAAATTCTCCACCCCTTTCTTCCCAAGCTTTTCCTACTCAAATCCTTAAATTTTCAAGCCTAACCCGAAAAAAATAGCATAGGAACGATGTTAGCAACCAAAGAACTTACCTTTGCTGAAGAATCTTGAGTTTCCCTCTCCAAATCGTCCTCAAAAGACTCCTCCCGCATGCAAAATGATGAAAAATGAGAGAATTTTCACGGAGGCCTTTATATACTGTTCTACCAGCCATTTCCGCTCCTGCGGTCCCAAGTGCGCACCTGCGACATCATACTTAATGAGCCAATCCCGCACCTGCGGCCACTTCTCCGCACCCGCGGCTTCGCAGGTGCGATGCTCCTTCCGCACCTGCAATCTCTCCTGGGGTCTCCTAATTCTGCACCTGCGATACTCCTTCCGCACATGAGACATCGCAGGTGCGACAAATTCCTCGCACCTACGGAACCTAGTTCGCTCCTGCGGAACCGCACCTGCGACACCCTTTCCGCAGGTGGGAAAACACCAGCAAAAGCAACCTGCAGATTTACGAAAGTCACTCCAAACTTCCCGTTAACCACCCAAAACAAATCTTGAGGCCTTTGTGACCTCGACCAAACACACCAACATATCCCATAACATCATTCAAACTTGGTCGAGCCTTTGAAACACCAAAAACAATGCAACAATACCAAAATCACATCAAATTAAAGCGTATGAACTTTGAAACTTCCAGATTTCGCCAACTATGCCGAAACCAACCAAAACACCTCTGATTGACCTAAAATTTTGCAAGCATATCCAAAATGACATTACAAACCTGCTCCAACTTCCGGAATTCCATTCCAACCCTGATAGCCTATTTTCCACTACCGACCGGAAATCGCCAAAAACTAACTTTCGCCAATTCAAGCCTAATTCTACACCGGACATCACAAAAATATTCGTAACACACTCCTAAGTCCCAAATCACCTAATGAAGCTATCCGGGCCATAAAATCCGCAATCCAAGGTCGTTTACAGATTAGTCCACTCTCAGTTGACTTTCTCAACTATTAGGCTACTTTAAGAGACTAAACACCTCAATTCTCACCATAACCACTCCGAACCCAAACCAACTGACCCAACACAACAAAATCAAGCTAGCAATATATAAAAAATGCAGATTTGGGGGGAAACGGGGTAAATCTCTCAGAACGACCGGTCGGATCGTTACATCCTCCCCCTCTTAAAAAAATGTTCGTCCTCGAACGTGCCAAGAGTTGTTCTCCAACACTATCAAATTGTTACGTAGCTTACTATGCACATACCCGGAGGTGATCCCACGTCACCCTATCTCATATAGGTCCAATAGCACAATACCGTTGAAATTTCAAAATCCAAATCCTGGCCCATAAACCTTAGAACCAAATTCCCACTTCTGAAATGATATACAAGATCAAAATTCCCATAACTCTGAACTGAACAAGTCTGAACATTATGAATCAAGCTCTATACGTACCCCAGATGAAATCACATAATACACCGCGTGACTCAAACACTCATAGCAATAACTCACAACCACCATACCTGCTTAGAGCAACCCCATACCGGTAAATAACCCCCTTATCAAGAAAAGACTCGCTCTAACACTTCCATATACTGCTGAAGATGAAAGAAGCACGTAGAACTAATAACCATTCGTCCGGTCAGTCAGACACGAAGCTCCCCCTTCAAACAGGAATTATACCATATTTCTAAGCTGACTCCCGATAATTTTCGGGCTTGAGTGATTTTGGAAAATCAAATTGGATGATGTTGAAACCTTCTCTCTCAAGAACTCTCTTCTTCTCTCTCTATTCTTGGTCTGAAAATCGTTAAAAATGAAGGGAAAAGGAGTTTTATAAAATAGTGGTTTGGGTTTTAAATTTAGAAAATAGGAGCCCCGACACAGAGATGCGGTCATTCCTGCTATGTGGTCCGCATTCCTGTCGCATAAATGGCCCTCAAAATGGGCCAAAAGGAGACCGGAGTGCCTAGGTATGCGACCACTAAGCGGTCCGCATACCAGTTATGCCATCGCATAGTGCGTCGCATAACGCAAAATTTCTGGAAAATTTAATCTTTCAAGTTCTGGGATAATTTTTACTCAAAATATGACCGTTTTAAGAATTTCTACCGTTATAACAACACAGGGACCTACTCGGGCATTATTTTTGACATAGAAATTTTACGGGTCTTTCCAGTATTTATGGACTACTGTCAGACAAGGTACTACATGACCATGATAGTAAGGTGTATAAGGTATGTTAAAAGTGAGTAGTATTTTATGTAAGTTGAGATAATTCTTAATTATGTGGGTAATTGATTAATTATTTGATATTGGGGTATTACCTAGTTAATTAAGAAATTGTTGGGTCATTAATAAAGAAATTGGATAAGATTAACCC
>ML374398.1:141927-209280 GCA_005239525.1 Nicotiana knightiana | reverse complement strand
CCCCCCGCCCACATGGTAGTAAGCCACCCCAAGATTTATGACTTTTAAGTCGTAATGAATTATGTGGCAAGATTAAGGATAAGAAATATGTGGGGAAACAACCACATGAATTGGGGCCCACAACTATCCCAATATAAGACCCCTCTAAATTAGAGATGTACATTTATCAAATGATAAGAAAAAGAGATTTGGCATGTTAAAAACATATATCAATTTAAAAAGAGATTTGGCATGTTAAAAGAGCTACATATATCAATTTCAAACTAGATTTCTTGGTGCCTTAAGAACATGAGGTTTGGAAATTATAAGGGGTGTGGTTCAATCTTTCTCATGGATATCATATGGATTATCCCCTATTTTGATCTCGTCGTTATGTGTTTCATCGCGATTGGCGTTTGGTAGAAGGATTGTCAAGAGAATCAGTTCAGGTATGTTAAGGTTATCCCTTCTTTCTTTTTGGCATGATCCAAATGATAAAAAAAAACTAGCAAACACACAGCTTTCATAAACGATTATATTCATATAAAAACTAGGGGTGTCTATGTTCTTGATTCCTCATGTGACATAGTATTAAATATTTTGTTCATGGGTCAAAGAATAATACGTCGTTGATAAAGTTTATCCGAAAGGTATATTGATATTATTAACATATTTTGTGTATGCATTTCATTCATTTGTACATCTAACTTGACCCATGACCAGATGGCATTATATACATGCATATTATATGTATGTGGGATATGAGAAAAGGTTACAACGTTAAATACGCACCACCACCTGATCAGCTATTTATATCTTAGTCGGATGCTTAAGGGTGTTAGACAGATAGGACTCGGGCATCCGTCGCGGTCCATCAGTTTGAGTTATGTCAAAAGTGGTATCAGAGCAATTATGTCCTAGGGTTGTCTACAGATCGTGTCAAGTTGAGTCTTCTTTATGGGTATGTTGTGCACCACACTTTTATAGAACAGGCTATAGAACATAAAGGATGTTATCCTCTCTTCTTATCTTAGATCGTGTGATATAAGAATTCATGTTCCTAACGATATGTCATATTTTCAGCGATGCCTACAAAGACTACAGCTGCCCAGGAGGGCAAGTCCGTGGCTGGTGAGACTACTAGTCGAGCGCCACGAGTTACTAGGGCTCTGGGACAGTCTCATAGTGAGATTCCATATCAGACTTAACATACTCCGCCCTCTGTAGAAGAGCTCCGAGTGGAACAAGCTCCAGCGCCCACCCATGTACGTCTAGCTCCTCATCCAGATGCACTAGGTGAGGCGATGAGAGATGTTATTCAGCTATTAACTCGATTGTTAGGCACACAGGTTCGGCACCACAAACTAGGTATTGGTCATGCAGATAGGTCCGTCAGTTTGAAGGTTCCTAATTTCAATAATTTGGAACCTCTGGTATTCACTAGGGCAGATCCAAAGAAAGACCCTCAGGTATTTATCGATAGAATGTTGAGGACTTTGAGGGTAACGAAGGCCATTGTGACTGAGTTAATTGTGATAGCTTCCTATAGACTTCCGGATGCTGCAGTTAATTTGTACGCGTCTTAGAAGTTGTCCAGAGGGGAGGATGCCCCTCCAGCAGTATGGGAGGAGTTAACCGTGGCTTTTCTTCATCATTATATGCCACTAGAGCTTAGACGGGCCAGAGTTGATAAGTTTTTGGCCCTTCGGCACGGTAACTGTCACGACCCCAAATCCTAACCAGCCGTGATGGCACCTATCGTGAAACTAGGCTAGCCAACCACCCTCATGTTTGTAACTTCTTTTGAAAATCTCGTTCAAGTTTCAAGCATTTCATGAAAATATACAAAAAATTTCTTAATACAATAGGCCAGTATGATACCATACTGCCATCCCCAAAACCCGGAGCCAACATGTCATGAGCATCTAGAGAAATAAGCTAAGTTAATCTATTATGATACAAAAGCTTCAAATCAAATCTAAATACAACAAGACGGGAAAAAGAGATGATGCGGACGCTGAACAGCTACCTCTAAGTCCCGCAAATCCGAATTCGCACGGAATTACTGGCTAAAGTTCGATGTCTGCACCTGAATCTGCACACACACTGTGAGATAGGGGAGTTGTCCGCAGGTGCGAGGAATTTGTCGCACCTGCGATGTCGCAGGTGCAGAATGAATATCGCATGTGCAGAATTGGGAGACTCTAGCGGAGATCGCAGGTGCGAAAGGAGCATCCCACCTGCGAAGCTGCAGGTGTGGAGAAGTGGTCGCAGGCACGGGATTGGCCCGTTAAGTGGGATGCCGCAGGTGCACACCGGGGACCGCAGGTGCGGCTAATTGTCCGCATGAGTGGAAATGACTGGCCCAACAGTATATAAAGGCGATTTGGAGAGGGAAACTCAAGATTCTTCAGCAAAGGTAAGTTCTTTGGTTGCGAACATCGTTGCTATGCTATTTTGTTCGGATTAGGCTTCAAAATTTAAGGATTTGAGTAGGAAAAGGTTGGGAAGAAGGGGGTGGAGAATTGGAAATTCTTTTGAGGTTTTGGGTAGGCAATTGTGATCCAATTTTGATGATTTTGGTATGAGTAGAATCGTGAGAGGACGAGGTTTCTAGTGATCTAAAAATTATCGAATTCTGAGCCGTGGGCTTGGGGCTCGGGTTAGGACGAATTTTGATATTTTTGCGTAATTTGATAGTTTTCGATTGGGTTGTTTTCCTTGGTTATATATTGATGATGTTAAACTGGTTTTGGCTAGATTCGGAGCAATCGGGAGCCAATTCGATGGGAAAGAGCATTGCGGACTAGTGATGTGGCCCGGTAGAGGCAAGTAATGGTTATAAATCTTGTCCTAAGGGTATGGAACCCCGGAGTACATATTTCTCACTGATTTTTGAAAGGCGCACATGTCGGACGACGAGTATGTGGCGCGTACTGACTTTTGGATTGGACTAGGTCCTCTCCGCGGCAACTAATGAGTTGCATATTTACTCAAAAGGCATGACGATTTCATATATCTATGTTATACTGTTGGAGACTGAGGCGGTCCCTCTTGTGATTTGATGGCAGTGATTTTATGTGTTTCTTGCTGCTCATACCTGATTTATTTTCATTGCTACTGAGTTGGTGTACTCACACTACTGAGTTGGTGTACTCACAGTCTGTGTGCAGATTCAGGTTCATACTTCGAGCTTTAGCCAGTAATTCCTCGCACCTGCGGACAAATTCCCACGTCACCCTATCTCATATAGGTCCAATAGCACAATACCGTTGAAATGTCGAAATCCAAATCCTAGCCCATAAACCTTAGAACCAAATTCCCACTTCTGAAATGATATACAAGATCAAAATTCCCATAACTATGAACTGAACAAGTCTGAACATATTGAATCAAGCTTTATACGTACACCACATGAAATCGCATAATACACCGCGCAACTCAAACACTCATAGCAATAACTCACAACCACCATAACTGCTTAGAACAACACCATACCGGTACATAACCCCCTTATCAAGAAAAGCCTCGCGCTAACACTTCCATATACTGCCGAAGATGAAAGAAGCACGTAGAACTAATAACCATTCATCCGATCAGTCAGACACGAAGCTCCCCCTTCCCAACAGGAATTATAGCAGATTTCTAAGCCGACTCCCGATATTTATCCTTCAAACTATACTGTAGAAAATTCTGAAAACGTTCATTCTAGGCCCAATGACCTCTTCTCATCCATCACGACCACCCTGATAACATGACACATCGATACAATTCGAAGCCAAAACCTGTGCAACTTGTGCACCTAACAGCAACATCCCAATGAAATCAACTTATATATAAAAGATCCACACGAGAGGACTATCCTGCCATTAATAATTACCATCACCATATCATGCTAACAGCCTGGCACACACCGTAAAAATCAAAACACATGAATCTAATACCAAAGGTCATACCCCTACATACCTCCACTACAATGTGCGATCTCGTCCAACCGCTGGTCCACTTGAAATATTTCAAGACACCATGCCCAAAATAAATAACCATTCGAAATTCGACATCAAGTACTCAAAGTGCATAGCCATAACCACGGGAAAAACCGGACGATACCATGCCTCCCGAAACAGAAGGTATATAACCAACACGCCTCAATCCCGTAACACCCAATTACTTACCTTACTCAAATATAGTTATAAAGCCCAATTAGAACCGCACCATATGTGTATATAACCAATAATCACCACTCCTCGCAACACCGAAGGGTAGCTCATAGATCACTCTAGAACATGAATAAACTCGATCACAGTCGAATGAAACATTCCTCAATAGAAGAAATTTGGAGCCAACAATTCCGACCCGGTGTAGAACACGCACCCATATTAGCCTACTAGTGACCCTAAATTAACTCTGATCACCTCACAATAGATAGATAACTTATCGATAAGTTCATAATGATAGAATCATGGTACATACTAACATCCGACTAGCTCAGCTCGCATCTTCACAGTTTACTTCCACAAAATATCCTGTTTATGAGAACTCTCAGTCTCGAAATCCATGAAATGTATGGATTACCATATCTAATCATAACTCCACCACTCGAATACATAACACATACCAAATACTCACTCGTTCGACGGAGGATACCCCTATAATTCTTCCGTTCACCAAGAAACCTTGAATATCAACAGTCGGTCCAACAATAGGGGCACCGTGATACCAATGAAGTACCCTTAACTCAAACACATTACTCTTTCCAAAATATATATACCCTCATCACGTCGTACCAATTAGTGATATCATCTACATAGTCATCTGACTCTGCCCATGCTGCTTATGAATGTATGACCTTCCTTCCAGAACCGAACCGTGACCTCACATATGCAAGCCTCAACTCTACCCAACATACCGCACACGCCAAGCCAACCTACGAAAATACGGGAACTCCATGGTCCCTTCCGAGCCACAAGTAACTACGCACCCAACTAGCCAAGAACTCCCATTGGATCCCATTTAGAAACAAACTCACTACGCGCCATAAGAAAATATGCACCCTTAACCGCGGTAGAAACCATCCGGAACTATCCGAAATCCCATTTGCACAACACCAAACTCTAACTTAACCAAACTACGCAGGCCACCAAAAATCCAAGAGCATTGCTAAGATACACTCGAAAAACTTGTTACCTTATGAACACCCAAAGAACTAATCGTATCCCTTACCATGCCGATCCGACCTACTACCAAGTTGCCCTATTTACGCAAGTTCCTTCTAACTTACCTTCAAATTGTTACTTCTTCCTACCGTAACACCACGAATTTCCAACCTCGACTCATAAGCGACTGAATACTCCCTCAATCATCCCCAAATGCACCACATTAGGAAACTTACCCCGAAGTGACTTCCTGCGAATCTAAAGCCATTACTTTCACTTTCCTGATACCAATATGTAGAACCCGTGATGATGTGGAATACCAGAAGACTTGAAATCCTCTAACATAAATCTCAATCACATTGACCAATTAGACAGAATCGACCTGACCTGTTTGCACACTAACATAATAGGAAAGTAATCCACTCACTTGAAGCCATAAGAAAATTCATACACTGCACACACTGCACCTTTTACAATTTCCAGTAACTCATTCAATAGAACCCAATTACCCAACAGAGTACATTACAACCTATATCGATGAAATCTCCATTACTCGTGACATTCCTAGACCCCATAACTGCAGGTCATAACTGATTCACCAATATACCTCGAATTAAAACCAATACCACACATAATCATATAATCAACTTATCAATAACGAACTCCCCCACTTAGCTCAAAGCCAAGGATCAAGACAAACAAGACTATGCCCACACATTAACACTGCCACCATGTTGTGGTGGGATTCAACTAAATTCTTCATAAGCTTATATGACCCAAACCATCTAACACTCAAATCAATTGTCAATATCGCATCCACCATTGCAGTAGTCACGCCAACTTCCACAAGCGATCTAAATTGCAATTATAACATATATCTTTTACTGGTAGAAGAGATCTTATTACCGAACTACATAGGGAACACACGCCCTTGGACAACCCGCAGGAGATACCCCTGCTCGCTTAGCCTTAATTTCTATCTCTCCATACACTTCTGAAGACCAGAACTATCACGCAATCACTACATCTTCCTGCATCTGAACACAACCAACGCCTGCCTTCGAGGCACCATAATATGCGGTAAAAACCTAAAGTCGATGGCAGAACTAACACTGGAGCGGTAGTCACAGAAATCTCGAGCTTCTGGAAGATCTACCCACACATGTCTAACCACATGGATACCCTTGTTGGACACCTCGTGTTCCAAGAATGCTACTTGAACCGAGCCAAAATTCACACTCGGAGAATTAGCATAGAGGCTTTCCTCCCTGAGTCCTTATAATGACATCCTCAGATACTGAGTATGCTACTCTTGGCTATGCGAATATGCCAGGATGCCATCACAATGAATACAATAACAAGGAGTGCTAATACGGCTGGAATACACTGTCAATCAAATACATGAACGTTACTGGGGAAAATGATCAACTCAAAGACATCACCAGGAACTCATAACCCTACAGAGAAATCCGCTTCACTCCACAACTACACAACATGAGGGGTTTTCCAACATACTCACAACTCAAGGCCATATACCAAACCGAGAAAGAAATCAAACACTTAATAAATCTTACCACATTTCCAGCAACCCTTTCGACACACTTCACAGTCTGAACACATCTAGCCATCATTTCACACCCACCACGTAGGCATCTAGTCACCAATTCTCATCAATAAGAACACAAACGGACATACAAGTGCCCAATTACATGTGCCCACACAACGAAAATCTCAGCAATCAATCCACAAAATGAATCTGGCCTCAAGTCCTCTAGACTGGCCCATTACCAAAATGCAAATATCACATCTCATGCATGGAAGTCACAAGCCGTCGATGCACAGCTGATACCAGGCGCTCTCGTGCGCGCTCGAATACATGGAAGGAATTCAAGAGTTAAGCTCTTGGCTGAATACAATGGATTCGCATGACAAGAATTTTTAAAATGTGAGATTTCCTAAGGGTTCCATAGCCTCTCAAAGATAAGTACAAACGTCTCCGTACCAATTCGCAAGACTCTACTAAACCTGCTCATGAGTCCTATGTAACTTAGCGCTCTGATACCAAACTGTCACGACCCCAGATTCTAACCGATCGTGATGGCGCCTATCGTGAAACTAGGCTAGTCGTCCACCCGCATGTTTGCAATTTCTTTTGAAAATACCGTTCAACTTGCAAGAATTTCATAAAAATAGACATAAAGTTTCTTAATACAATAGGCCAATATGATACAATACTGCCATCCCCAAAACCCAGAGCCAACATGTCATGAGCGTCTAAAGAAATAAGCTAAAATAAACTATTATGATACAAAACCTTCGAATCAAAGCTAAATACAACAAGAAGGGAAAACTGAGATGCTACGGACACTGAACATCTACCTCTATGTTCTGCAAATCCGACTCCGCATGGAATAACTAGCTAAAGGTCGATGCCTGCACCTGAATCTAAACACAGAGGTGCATGGAGTAATGTGAGTACACCAACTCAGTAGTAATGAAAATAAATCAGGTCTGAGCAGCAAAAACACATAAAATCAATGCCATCAAATCATAAGAGGCACATCCTTACTCTCCAAAAGTACAACATAGATATATGAAATCGTCATTCCTTAAAACCAACTTCAGAAAAAACCCTTTAAGAATGTATATTTGTTTTCAACAACTTCAACCGAAAGGTTTAGTATAAGAATGAAATGAATCATATGGAGGCCCCTCGGGCAAAAATATATTTCATAAGCTCAGCGTGGAAGTAGTAAAGTCATAAGCAGCCCCTTGGGCAAAACATGAATCATAATCATCCCCTTGGGCATGCCTCACAGTCACTCAGAATCAGTCCCTCAGCACCTCATAGTCACTCATGCCTCCCAATCGCTCGTCACTCGGCACTCGGTACTCGGTAGGTACCTGCGCTCACTGGGGGTGTCTACAGACTCCGACTTCTGAGGGGATCCTTCATCCCAAGCGCTAATAAACAAGCCAAATCATGGAATCAGTCACTCTCGGGCTCTCGGCCTGTCTCATATCATAAATATACTCACAACATTGGCCCTCGACCTCACTCAGTCAGACACTCTCAACATGCCACTCAGGCCATAAATAAAACGGGGTTCTCGACCCAAATAGTATTTCATTTCAAGAAATCACAATATCATCAAATAGGAATGTCAACAATTTCACAAGAAAGACTGAGTGTAAAATCATAGTTTCGAAGTAGTGAGAATATCAGTAAAATAGCCCTCAAGGGGTTAAAACAGATCGACACTAGGCCCCAAACATGGCTTACAACCCGAATATTTCACAATTTTTTAGAAAATAATTTAACACAAGGTTTTGAGTAAATATGCAACTCATTAGTTGCCGCGGAGAGGACCTAGTCCAATCCAAAAGTCAGTACGAGCAACATACTCGTCATCCGACATGTGCGCCTTTCAAAACTCAGTGAGAAATATGTAGTCTGGGGTTCCATACCCTCAGGACAAGATTTATAACCGTTACTTCCCTCTACCTGGCCACATCACTAGTTCGCAATGCTCTTTCCCCTCGAATTGTCTCCCGATTTCTCTGAATCTAGCCAAAACCAGTTTCACATCATCAATATATAACAAAGGAACACAACCCAATCGAAAACTATCAAATTACGCAAAAATCTCAAAATTCGGCCTAACCCAAGCCCCGATCCCACGCCTCAGAATTCGATAATTATTATATCACTAGAAACCTCATACTCCCACGATTCTACTCATACCAAAATCATCAAAATCGGATCACTATTGCTTACCCAAAACCTCAAAAGAATTTCCAATTCTCCACCCCCTTATTCCCAACCTTTTCCTACTCAAATCCTTAAATATTCAAGCCTAATCTGAAACAAATAGCATAGGAACGATGTTAGCAACAAAAGAACTTACCTTTGGTGAAGAAACTTGAGTTTCCCTCTCCAAATAGCCTTCACAGGACTCCTCCCGCATGCAAAATGGTGAAAAATAAGAGAATTTTTGCGGAGGCCTTTATATATTGTTCAGTCAGTCATTTCCGCTCCTGCAGACCATTAGCCACACCTGCGGACCCGCATCTGCGGTTCCAGGTGCGCACCTGCGGCATCCCATTTAACGGGCCAATCCCACGCCTGCGGCCACTTCTCCGCACCTGCGGTCTCCCCTGGGGTCTCCCAATTACGCACCTGCGATACTCATTTCGCACCTGCAACATCGCAGGTGCGACAAATTCCTCGCACCTGCGGAACACTCCCCAGTCAGCCAAATCTCGCACCTGCGGAGCCCAGTCCGTTCCTGCGGAACCGCACCTGCAGCTCCCTTTCCGCAGGTGCGAAAAAACTAGCAACAACAACCTGCAAATTTACTAAAGTCGCTCCAAACTTCTCGCTAACCACCCAAAACCAATCCTGAGGCCCTCGCGACCTCAACCAAACACACCAACATATCCCATAACATCATTCAAACTTGGTCGAGCCTTTGAAATACTAAAAACAACGCAACAATACCAAAATCACATCAAATTCAAGCCTATGAACTTTGAAACTTCCAGATTTCGCCAACTATGCCAAAACCAACCAAAACACTTCTGATTGACCTGGAATTTTGCAGGCATATCCAAAATGACATTACAAACCTGCTCGAACTTGCAGAATTCAATTCCAACCCTGATAGCGTATTTTCCACTGTCGACCGGAAATCGCCAAAAACTAACTTTCGCCAATTCAAGCCTATTTCAACACCGGACATTACAAAAATATTCTGAACACACTCCTAAGTCCCAAATCACCTAATGAAGCTATATGAGCCATAAAATCTGCATTACGAGGTCGTTTACTAATAAGTCAACTCTCAGTTGACTTTCTCAACTATTAGGCAACTATAAGAGACTAAATGCCTCAATTCTCACCATAACCACTCCAAACCCAAACCAACTGGCCTAACACAACAAAATCGGGCTAGAAATATATAACAAATGCAGAAATGAGGGAAACAGGGTAAATCTCTCGGATTTACCGGTCGGGTCGTCATAGTAACATGAGTGTTTGGGAGTACAATATTGAGTTTGATTCGTTGGCTAGGTATGCTCCCACTATTGTAACTATGATGCAGAATCGGGTTCACCGATTCGTGATGGGATTAGAGACGCACTTGCTTATCAATTGAATGTCGGTATCACTTCAGTCAGAGATGGATATTTCTTGTATTCAGGGATATGCTCAGGATGTATATGAGCATAAGAAGAAACGGAGGGCCGATCGTGAGCATAATAGGGCACAAAATAACAGAGCGAGGTCTTTAGGTCCTTCCGGTGAGTTTCGAGGTGGTTAGAGACAACAATACATAAGGTATTCTGCCCAGCCATCAGCTAGCACACCCTCTCAATTTGCTGGTAAGAGATTTGATCATTCCATATAGTCAAGGCTTGAAAAGAATTCCAGGGCCTCAAGTTCTCAGTATAGGGGTGAGTCAAGTCAGATGAGGCCGCCCTTGAAACGATATGCTCAGTATGGTAAGTAGCATGTCAGGCAATTCTGTATGGGGTTGGGTGTTTGTTGTACTTGGGGTTATCCATACCACGTTATGAAGGATTGTCTGATGAGAGGTGATGCAAGCATAGATTATCCAACAGGATGTATAGGTAGTTCGTCATTATCAGTACGCCCCCCTCCCCGGGTAAGGTTCATAAGCACCAATGGGTCGTGGTAGGGGTAGAGGCGGAGTGTAATGACCAGACCTGTCGTTTTGAGCCCTAGTACGTCATTCTTCAATTTGAGGCCATGAGCATTTTTATTTCGTATGATGATTTGGGAAATGGGTGTATGTTCGGATAGGGTTTTGGATGACCCGGGAGCGTTTCAGTGCATATTGTAGAAGTCAGCATTTTAGAAGGAATTTCATAAGTCTGGGTTGAAATGCATTTTAGTGATATTGATGTCCGTTTAAGATTCTAAGTCTGGGAATAGCTCCGTATGGTGATTCTGGATTTGGGAGCGCGATCGGAAGTGAATTCGGAGGTCCGTAGGTTTTTGAAGACATTTGGCTAAACATTGAAATTTGAAGGTTTTTGAGAAATCCGACCGGAAGTGGAAACTTTGATATCGGGGTCGGAATGTGATTTTTAAAGTTGGAGCATGTCCGTAATGTTGAATGTGACTTGTGTGTAAAATTTGGGGCCAATTGGACGTGATTCGATAGGTTTCGACATCAAATGTAGAAGTTTGAAATTTGAAAGTTTATAAAGTTTGAATTGGAGTGCGATTCATGGTTTCAGCGTTGTTTGATATGATTTGAGGCCTCAAGAAAGTCTGTGTGATGTTATGGGACTGATTCGTGTGATTGGATGGGGTCCCTAGGGCCTCGGGTATGTTTCAGATGCTCAACGGGCTAATTTTTGGACTTAGGAAGGATCAGATTTTCTGGTACTGATGTTCTTCTATGCGTTCGCGTGAGAGGGGTCGCGAACACATAGACTATTCTGGGCAAGGAGGAAAATGCTCTATGCGTTCGCGTGAGAATAGTCGTGGACGCGTAGGTTTATTTGTCTCCAGGGATTTTTTTTGTGCTATGCGTTCGCGTGTAGATGAGTGCGTTCGCGTAGGGTTAGGAAGTCTGGGGTCCGCGGTCGCGTGTCCATAATCACGTTCGCATAACTCATAATTTGCGCGCGTGATTTTTGCCCTCCGCGTTCGCAAAGGTGATGCCGCGAATGCAATGATGACCGTTCCTGGGCAGTGAAGTGTTTTAATAGACGGAATCTGGCCATTTCTCTTCATTTGTCTCTTGTTGGGCGGTTTTTGGAGAGCATCAAGTGGGGATTTTCGTCATCTATGTCAAGTTAAATACAAGGTTTATACATGGATTTGAACATGAAAATTAGTAGATATTTGGGATTTTTGAACAAAGACCTAGAATGTGTATTTTTGGATTTTGCCCACGAAATTGAGCATGAAATAATTATTTAGTTGAGTTAGTAAGGCTATGGGTAGATTTTATATTCGAGAAATTTCGAAATCCGGGCCCGTGGCCCGTGGGCAATTTTGTCAAATTTTTGAGCGGAGTTGGGAATTTATATAATTTGAATTATTACAAGTATTAGAGTATATTTTCATTGGTTTGTCCGTTATTTGGCTAGTTTTGAGGCGTTGTGCATTGATTTGGGTCATCGGAAGGGCGTAGAAGGGCTTGGAAGCCGGTTATGGATCTCCGGAGCGAGGTATGTCTCCTTTCTAACCTTGTGAGGGGGAATTATCCCCATAGGTGAACTAAACGAATATGTGCTACTATTTTTTGGGGCTACGTACGCACGAGGTGACGGGAGTCCGTGCGTAGCTACTATCATGCTTGTGTCCGGGTAGTCTAGGACTCACTAGCATGCCTTACCTGTTGTAATGTAATTTTGCTAATGAAATTATACTGTAATATTATCGATTTAGTAACTGAATCCTAAGAAGTTTGAAGTTTATTTTTCTTAATCATCTAGAAAAAGCATTGATTTTCCCTGGGTTAATGGTTGTCCTGATAAAGCATATTTTATTTTCCGTACTTGCAACCTTACTGGTAAATTTATTATATTTAAAACCTTATTAAACTTGAGAAATGAATTTCCAAAAAATATTTAAATATCATCTTCATGTCCATTAGAAGAGAATTTTATCACTTCCTTGAGTAATTGTTTTCCTTATAAAAATGTGAAGTTAATGTGTGAATATGTGTATCTATGAGTACCTAAGTCGCATGTATGATTCACGAGCAGGGTAACCCTATTATTATATATGACTGCATCTCATGATCGATTCGCGATCGGGGAAATAGATGCATCTATGGTTCTAGTCGTTCGACCATTCGGCAGTGCACAATTTATTATTGTTGGTTCGCGACGTTCGACCCTTGGCATTGCTTGCGCATGATATTTACTGCGTACTTGATGTGATTTTTACTTGATTACTGGCCTGGAGATTTTAAATTGTCAACTGATGACGAGGATTTAAGAATATTAAATGTGAAAGAAGTTGTTATTTCCTGTTGTTACTTTTTAAGTCTCCTACGATACCCATACTTAGTGTCACCCTTCATTGTAATAATTTGACCTCTAGTAATTGTCAAATTCGACCTCTCGTCACTACCTCTTCGAGGTTAGGCGGGATACTTACTGAGTACACGTTGTTTCGTACTCATGCTAAACTTGATGTGCATTTTTATTGCACAGGTACATTCATAGATAGTGGCCCTGCTCGACGCAGTGATGTGACTTCCTTGGAGACATAGACGAGCTGCACCATCCGTAGAGGACCCGCAGCCGGCAGAGTCTTCCTCAGATGTATTGTATTTACTTTAAATTCCTTGTCCAGTTTGTATTCCGGACAAGTATTTTAGTACATGTATAATTCCTAGAAAATTTGCTCATGCACTTGTTACACGGGGTTCTGGGATAATTATGGTATTTATTCACTATTTAAATTGCTAAAGATTTTATTGTTTACTCAGTGGAAGTTCGCTAATTATTATTATTTAAGAAAATAAAAAAGGAATGACTTGAAGAATTTTAAAAATAAAGATTTTATTAACTATTAAATGATTGGCTTGCCCGACAGTGGTGTACAGCGCCATCACGGCCTTAGTGTATTTTGGGTCGTGACACGAAGCATCTAGCTCGAGCGGTCCTCAGAACCGCATTTATGCTTTAGCAGGACGACAGGACCAAGAATTATCACCCGATGTTGTTACAGGTATATTATTAGTCTCCTCATATGATGTATATGTACTGATTGACCCATGTTCCACCTTATCACATGTTACTCCGTTGGTTTCTAGTAATTTTGGAATAAAACCTGAATTGGTTAAACCTTTTGAGATATCTACACCTGTTGGGGACTCAATGATAGCTAAGCGAGTATATAGAGATTGTATAATAGTAGTTCATAGTCGATCTACAGTAGCAGACCTAATCGAGTCTGACATAGTAGAATTTAATGTTAGAATGGGTATGGATTGGTTGGCTTCTGTATCGACCCGCCCGGTCGTTCCGAGAGTATAGCCCCGTTTCCCCCGTTTCTGCTTCATTATATGTGGTTCAGCTTCATTATGTTGTGTTAGATTGGTTGGCTCGGGTTCGGAGATATTTTTGGAGAGAAATGAGACACTTAGTCTCTTATCTTGGTTCAATAGTTGAAAAGTCAATCGGAAGTCGACTTATTGGTAAACGACCTCAGAATGCTTTTTTTATGGTTAGGATAGCTTCGTTGGGTGATTTGGAACTTAGGAGTGTGTTCGAAATGAAGTTTTGATGTCCGTTGTAGAATTAGGCTTGAATTAGCAAAAGTTAGTTTTTGGCGATTTCCGGTCGGCAGGGGAAAATAGGCTATCGGGGTCGGAATGGAATCCGATAGTTGGAGCAGATTCGTAATGTCATTTTTGATATGTGTGCAAATTTCCAGGTCAATCAGATGTGGTTTGGTTGGTTTCGACATCATTGGCAAAATTTTGAAGTTTCAAAGTTCATAGGCTTGAATTTGATGTGATTTTGGTACTTTTGCGTTGTTTTTGGTGTTTTGAAGGCTCGACTAAGTTTTCATTATGTTATGGGATATGTTGGTAGGTTGGGTTGAGGTCCCGGGGGCCTTGGGTGTATTTCGGATTCTCAAACGGGCATCTTTTGTCTTAAGGAGTTTGCTATTTTTCTAGTGATTGAGCAACAAGGGTTTCTTCAATGCGATCGCGTAGAGTAAAGTTTGAGTTAGGCAGGTTTGTTCTATGCGATTGTGTAATAAGGTTTGCGATCGCAAAGGTTGAGCAGCTGAAGCAGTGCAGTCGCGTGGCCCTTTGTGCGATTGCCTAAGGTATTCTGAGGCGCGTGTGTGGGATGGATTTTGAGCTATGTGAATGCGTGTGTTGGTGTGCGAACGCATAGAGTGGTCTGGTCTGTACATCGTGATCACGTGGCTAATGTCGCGATCGCACTGAAGGAAATATGAAAGCTCGGCAGAAGTTTTAAATAGCCATTTCTTCAAATTTTTGTCTATTTTCCTCCATTGATGAGCGGGTTTGGAGCTCTTTGAGAGGGTTTGAAGAGGAAATCGAAGGGAATCACTTGGAGGTAAGTTTTTCTAATTCATAACTCGATTATATGTTGTTTTCTAAGTAATTAAACCGGAAAATTGTTGGATTTAAACCCAAAATTGGGGAGGTTAGGTGCATGGATTTTGGAAATTTCTTTTGGTGATTTGAGTTGGTAATTGTGGTCCGATTTTGATGTTCTATGTATGTACGAACTCGTGGGAGGGTAAGGATTCTTGTGATGTAATTTTTATCGGATTCCGAGATGTGGGCCCAGAGCTCTGATTTAGCCGAATTTCTAAATTGTGTTAAATTTATATTTTTCGATTGGGTTTTGTTCCGTTAGCGTATATTGATATTGTTTTAGTAAATAAGGTGACGTACATGCTAGGTGACGAGCGTGGGGGCGTGCACTGATAGGGATTGTGACTTGGTCCGTCCGTTAGCGACTATTAAGCCGCGNATATATATATATATATATATATATATATATATATATATATATATATATTGGATTGGGTTGCACGCCGCAACAGTTGTTATATGGTACCTGATGAGCGAGAGTGCGGAGTGTGAGCATTCACTTATGAGAGTAGAGTCACGAGTGACTGAGAGGCTTGCCCGAAAGGCTTATTGTGAGTGACATTGTGCCTGAGGGCTTATATCTTATGAAACTATTGTTTTTCACTCTTCTTTTCACTGAGCCCTTGATGATAAATGTTGGATAAATTTTTTTATACGAGATTTTTAAATGGAAACTGGAGTTTTATGAAATACTCGAAAATGTAAATTCCCCACTTGATTTAGTTATTTCCACAATAACTTATTATATGGATTTACATGATTTATTAATGCTCGTCACTACACTCATGTTTTAGATACTTTGGTTACTTACTGACTTGGCGTACTCACGTTACTCCCTGCACCTTGTGTGCAGATTCAGGTACCGGGGCAAAACGATAGTTGACCTACCCCATTGGGAGCATTGTTCGGAGATTGTGAGGTAGCTGCTTGGTGTTCGCATTCTACTCTTTCTCCTTCCCACTCTGCCGTCTTACTTTACATTACTATACTTGTTGTAGAAGAGCATTTGTATTAGACTGTATCACTTCTTAGATTCTCATGATGGTTGAACCGGATGTTGGGACTGTGCTTAGATGTTCTAATCATTTTTATTGTTTTTTAAATGTTTAAGAAACATAATTATTATGAAAATTCGGATATTTAATGTATTAAATGAAAAATCATTTCACTATTTTCAGTTAATTGACTAGCCTAGTATCACGATAGGCTCCATCACAACCAGTTGTGATTTGGGGTTGTGACAGCTTCTTGTCATGCCAACGTTGATTGTAGATCGAAGATGGTCCAATTACAATTTCCAGGGGAGCCTACTTTGGAGTGAAAAAGTAATACGGCATCGTCGTNCTGATAGGGATTGTGACTTGGTCCGTCCGTTAGCGACTATTAAGCCGCGTATTCGATTTGAAACCTTACGACATCATGTCTTTCAGAAGTTTATACTTGTTTATGGGTTGTGAGCCATGTTTGGGGCCTTGTGCCGACCTGTTTAGACCCTCGGGGGTATTTTCCATGTTTGGGGCCTTGTGCCGACCTGTTTAGACCCTCAGGGGTATTTTCCATGTTTGGGGCCTTGTGTTGACCTGTTTAAACCCTCAGAGGTGCTTTTACACTATTTTCCCACTATCCTAATAGAACATCTGTGAACTCAGTCATGTTTCCTACTTGCTGTTATTTTCACTGTTATCACACTATTTTGAAACTCTGAGAAGTATTTTGGGCTGAGCCCCGTGAGTTGAGATGAATTGCCCGAGTGGCTAGTAGTTTGGGCTGAGTCCCGTGAGTTGAGATGAATTGCCCTAGTGGATAGTATTTTGGGCAGAGTCCCCCGAGTTGAGATGAATTGCCCGAGTGGCTAGTATTTCGGGCTGAGTCCCGTGAGTTGAGATTAATTGCCCGAGTGGCTTGTGAGGATGACTGAGTGAGGCTGAGCGACGAGTATAGGAGGATAGTTATGGAGCGGGTTGCACGCAGCACCAATATATATGTTATATATTACATATGGATTGGGCTGCATACCGCAGCAATATATATTATATATGAATCGTGCTGCATGCCACAACAATATACATTATATATGTATCGGTCTTCACGCCGCATCAATATATATATTGGATCGGGCTGCACGCCGCAGCAATATAATGCTTGGGTTGAAGGAGCCCCTCCAGGAGTCTTTACACCCCTAGTGAGCGCAGTCGACTATTATATGGATCGGGCTGCACACCGCAGCGTATGTTATATGGATCTGGGTGCACGCCACAGTAATATATATATATATATATATATATATATATATATATATATATATATATATATATATATTGGATTGGGTTGCACGCCGCAACAGTTGTTATATGGTACCTGATGAGCGAGAGTGCGGAGTGTGAGCATTCACTTATGAGAGTAGAGTCACGAGTGACTGAGAGGCTTGCCCGAAAGGCTTATTGTGAGTGACATTGTGCCTGAGGGCTTATATCTTATGAAACTATT
Source organism: Nicotiana knightiana (assembly GCA_005239525.1). Classification (NCBI taxonomy): domain Eukaryota; kingdom Viridiplantae; phylum Streptophyta; class Magnoliopsida; order Solanales; family Solanaceae; genus Nicotiana; species Nicotiana knightiana. The sequence continues at coordinate 191,525 of ML374398.1, read as the reverse complement.
GTTTTTCACTCTTCTTTTCACTGAGCCCTTGATGATAAATGTTGGATAAATTTTTTTATACGAGATTTTTAAATGGAAACTGGAGTTTTATGAAATACTCGAAAATGTAAATTCCCCACTTGATTTAGTTATTTCCACAATAACTTATTATATGGATTTACATGATTTATTAATGCTCGTCACTACACTCATGTTTTAGATACTTTGGTTACTTACTGACTTGGCGTACTCACGTTACTCCCTGCACCTTGTGTGCAGATTCAGGTACCGGGGCAAAACGATAGTTGACCTACCCCATTGGGAGCATTGTTCGGAGATTGTGAGGTAGCTGCTTGGTGTTCGCATTCTACTCTTTCTCCTTCCCACTCTGCCGTCTTACTTTACATTACTATACTTGTTGTAGAAGAGCATTTGTATTAGACTGTATCACTTCTTAGATTCTCATGATGGTTGAACCGGATGTTGGGACTGTGCTTAGATGTTCTAATCATTTTTATTGTTTTTTAAATGTTTAAGAAACATAATTATTATGAAAATTCGGATATTTAATGTATTAAATGAAAAATCATTTCACTATTTTCAGTTAATTGACTAGCCTAGTATCACGATAGGCTCCATCACAACCAGTTGTGATTTGGGGTTGTGACAGCTTCTTGTCATGCCAACGTTGATTGTAGATCGAAGATGGTCCAATTACAATTTCCAGGGGAGCCTACTTTGGAGTGAAAAAGTAATACGGCATCGTCGTGAGGTAGATTTATTTCCTATCTCAAGGCAAGGAAGATGATCAGAAAGGGCTATATTTATCACTTAGTTCGGGTTCAGGATGTGAAAGTAGAGTCACCAACCATTCAATCTATCCCCGTTGTTATTTAATTTCCTAATGAACTTCTAGGTCTTCCGCCAGACCGAGAAATTGAGTTTTCTATTGACCTACTATCAGATACTCAACCAATATATATTCCTCCATATAGAATGGCCCCAGCAGAGCTGAAAGAGTTGAAGGAACAACTAAAGGACTTGCTTGAAAAAGGCTTTATCAGACTTAGTACATCACGGTGGGGAGCACCTGTGTTATTTGTGAAAGAAAGATGTTCCTTATGGATGTGTATTGATTATAGATAGTTGAATAAGGTAACGATCAAGAATAAGTACCCACTCCAAAGGATTGATGATTTATTTGATTAGTTGCAAGGTGCCAAGTGTTTCTAAAAATGGAGTTGAGGTCCGGGTACCATCAGGTAAGGATTAAGGAGAGAGACATTCTTTAAACAGCATTCGGGACCAAATACGTGCACCTTGAGTTTTGTGTTATGTCATTCGATTTGACTAATGCCCCATCAGTATTCATGGATTTGATGAACCGTGTGTTCAAACCCTTCCTAGATCTGTTCGTAATTGTATTATTGATGATATATTGGTGTATTCTCGCTCGGAGACTGCGCACGCATATCATTTGCGTAATGTGCTCAGAGTTGTACAAAAGGGAAAGTTGTATGCAAAATTCTCTAGGTGTGAATTCTTGTTGAGTTCTATAGCTTTGCTTGGCATTCCATTTGAAGTGAAGGTATTCGGGTTGATACACAAAAGATTGAGGCAGTAAAGACTTGGTCTACACCCACGACAATGACAGAGGTTCGTAGCTTTCTCGATTTGGCAGGTTATTACAGGAGATTTGCAGATGGAGATTTTTTGCTTTCAGCACCTTTGACAAAGTTGATCCAGAAGGGAGAAAAGTTTCAACGGAATAATGCTTGTGAACGGAGTTTCCAAGCATTGAAGGACAAATTAATTCAGCACCGGTTCTAACGCTCCCAAAGGGGACTGAGAGTTATGTTATCTATTGTGATGCTTCGGGCATTGGATTGGTTCTGTACTGATGCAACATGGTAAGGTTGTAACTTATGCTTCTAGACACCTGATAAAGGACACAAAAAATTACCCGACCCATGATTTAGAGTTAGCAGCAGTGATTCATGCGCTAAAGATGTGGAGGAATTACTTGTATAGCATTCATATTGATAATTATATGGATCATAAGAGCCTCCAGTATATCTTCAAGCAAAAGGAATAGAATTTGCATCAAAGGAGATGTTTGGATCGACTTAAAGACTATGACTTTGATATTTTATACCATTTGGGGAAGGCGAACGTAGTAGCCGACGCCCTCAGTCGTAGATCTATGGGTGGCATGTCATATTTACATCCACAAAAGACGAGAATAGCCCATGAGATTCATCAGTTAGCCAGTCTTGGAGTTTGATTATTGGATTCAGGTGATACTGCAATTACTATTCAGTACACGACAACCTACTCTTTAGTAACTGGAGTGAAGGAAAGACAATTCAAGGATCCCGTGTTAACTCATTATAAGGATACAACCCCTCAGAAGGAGAAGGCACCGTTTGAGATTATAGAAGATGGGGTCCTCAGATATCAAGGTCGATTATGTGTCCCTAATGTTGCAGGGATGCGTTGGCAGGTCATGGGAGAAACTCACTATTCTCGTTATTCCATTCATCCAAGAGTAACAAAGATGTATCATGATATTAGGGAAATATATTAGTGGGACGGAATGTAAAAGGATATAGCAGAGTTCATTGCTTAGTGCCCTAACTGTCAAAAGGTCAAAATTGAGCATCAAAAACTCGGTGGATTATTGAAGGCTATGGAGATTCTGACTTAGAAGTAGGATGTAATCGATTGGATTTCATCGTAGGCTTACCTCGTACGCAGCATAATTTCGATTCTATATGGTTGGTTGTTGATAGACTTACAAAATCAGCCCATTTTATGCCCGTTAGGACTACATATTCTGCATAGAATTATGCAAGGCTCTAAATTAAGGACATTGTACAACTTCATGGTGTCCCTATATCTATTATCTCGGATAGAGTATCTCAGTTTAAAGCTAATTTCTGGAGGTCATTCCAAAAAAAATTGGGGACTCGGGTAAGTCTTAGTACAATATTGCATCCCATGAAAAACGGACAGGCTGAACGTACTATTAAGACACTTGAGGATATGTTACGGGCTTGTGTGATAGACTTCAAGGTTAGCTGGGATGATCACCTGCCAGTTATTGAGTTCGCGTATAATAATAGCCATCATTCAAGTATTTAGATGGATCCACACGGAACCCTTTACGGACGGAAGTGTAGGTCGCCTATAAGGTGGTTCAGTGTTGGGAAAATTACGTTAGTAGGACCAGAATTGGTACAATAGGAAATCGAGAAAATTAAGCTTATACAGGAAATGCTATTAGCGGCTCAAAGCCGTCAGAAGTGTTATGTGGATAAACGACGGCGCGACTTGGAGTTTCAGGTTGACGACTGGGTATTCCTAAAGGTATCACCAATTAAAGGTGTTATGAGGTTAGAAAAGAAAGGAAAACGTATCCCTCGGTACATTGGACCATATAAGATCTTACATTGGACCATATAAGATCATACGCAAGGTAGGCCAGGTAGCATATGATTTAAACTTGCCTTCTGACTTGGAGTCTGTGCATCCAGTATTCCATGTGTCGATGCTTCATAAATGAATTGGAGATCCTTCCTGGGTCATATCAGTTGACGATGTTTAGGTCACTGAACAACTATCATATGAGCAACTCCCATTGATATATTAGATATACAGGTTCAGGTATTGAGGACCAAAGACGTAGCTTAGGTGAAAGTACTTTAGAGAAACAACAATGTGAAATAAATTACCTGGGAGGCCGAAGAAGACATGAAGTCTAGGTATCCTCACTTATTTCCTCTTCCAGAGCAGGATCTGACTAAGATATCACAGCATTAAGGTACGAGTATGGATTTTTGTGTTAGTTATTGTCATTGGTCGTGTAAGGCCATTGTCGTTATTGATGATTGTGACAGTATGTGGCATTAATTATTGAGTTTTCTAAAGGAAGGGTTGATAGTAGTACTATCACAAAAACAACTCAGCCAAAATTTATATAGACCCAGGGGAGTTAAACATTCGAGGATGAATGTTTCTAAGGGGGAAGGATGTTATGTCCCGCATTTCCTACGTAAAAGTTTTGTCGTAAGTTAATCGATGTAGAATCGTGGATGAGATTATTTTTGAGATTATAAGAATTTATGCTATTTATAACAGGTGATATGTAAAGTGTCATGAAGGTTAAAGCGTAAACGAATCAAAGGAAATGAGTGTCGTTTAAGATTGTCGATTTGGGATAAAATATGTCCCGAGCTTTAATACCCGGTATTTATGGACTAGTGCCATACAAGGTACAACATGACCATGATTGTAAGGTGTATAAGGTATGTTAAAGGTTAGTAGTATTTTAAGTAAGTTGAGATAATTCTTAATTATGTGGGTAATTGGTTAATTATTGGATATTGGGAGATTACCTAAAAAATTAAGGAATTGTTGGGTGTTTAATTAAAGAAATTGGATAAGACTACCCCCCCCCCCCCCCCCCCCACATGGAAGCAAGCAACCCCAAGATTTATGACTCTTAAGTTATTATGAGATTTGGCATCTTAATAACATATATCAATTTAATGAGAGATTTGTCATCTTAAGAGAGGTACATATATCAATTTCAAACCAGATTTCATGGCGTATTAAGATGTGATGTTTGGTAATTATAAGGGGCATGATGCAATCTTTCTCAAGAATATCATACGGATTGTCCCCTATTTTGATCTCGTCGTTATGTGTTTCGTCGCCATTGGCGTGTGTTAGAAGGATTGTCAAGAGAACCGATTCAGGTATGTTAAGGCTATCCCTTATTTCTTTTTGGCATGATCCAAATGATTCAAAAGAAACGAGCAAAGGCACAACTTTCCTAAACAATTTTATTCATAGAAATACTAGGGGTGTCTATGTTCCTGATTCCCCATATGACATATTATTATATCTTCTGTTCATGGGTCTTAGAATAATACATAGTTGATAATGTTTATCCGAAAGGTATATTGATATTATTAACATATTTTTTATGAATTTCATTTATTTATACATGTACATTGACCCATGACAAGATGGAGTTATATACGCGTATATTATATGTATATGGGATATGGGAAAAGGTTACGGTGTTATATACGCACCACCACCTGATCAACTGGTATATATTGATGATATTTCCCATAGTGGCCGAGATGATATGATGGGATGCCCTCGAAGGCTTGATGATGTTATGTACACCTATACCTATGCATGAAACGACATTTATACACACGTGCATGAAATTATAAATGTTTCGGGATTTACAAAGTTATACAGACTTACAGGCGGAATGTTATCTATGTGTTTTATGTACTGATTTTCATGCATTACATACTCAGTACATTATTCGTACTGATGCTCTATTTCTCGAGGCATGCTTTTCATGCCGGTAGGTGCAGGTAGACCAGCTGACGGTCCCCCTTCTTAGGATCCTTGATCAACAAGAATTGGTGTGCTTCATTTGATCCAGAGCTGCTTTGTATTTTGGTACGATATGTTTGTATACATATATGTGTATGACGGGGCCCAGTCCCATCCTTGTACAGTTGTATATTCTGTTAAAGGTTTTTAGACAATTAGGTATAGTTAGATAGTATGTGGCCTTGTCGGCTTCCAGTTTTAGATGTATAGTTGTCCATAGCAGTCTTGTCGACTTCGCCCTACGTATTCCGCACGTGTATATATATGTCTTCTGGAAAAGTTCACCTCATGCAGGTTATTCTCGTAATTCATCAGATGTCATTCATGTTTATATCTTAGTCGCATGCTTAAGGGTGTTCGACATATAGGACTTGGGCACCCATCACGGTCCATTAGTTTGGGTCGTGATAGAGGCTCTCCCAACTGATACACTATGGAATGCGACACTCGCCCCGCGAACATGGAATTCATGCCTCCCGTCTGACTTCGCTCTTTTGCGAACTCGTCCTCCACTCCGTGAATGTGAATACCAAGTACTTTAGCCATGCTCTTCCTCTACGTAATCACGAATACTGTCACGTGAACATGGATACATCCTGCCAAAACTTTGTGAATGCGATTGTAATGATGCGAACGCAAAGCACAAAGCCCCGGCTCCTAAAACACTCTACGCGATCGTGATCCACATTCAGCAATAGTGAAGCTCATCAGACGCACAAGAAAATTAGCAGTGCAAACTCGTCCGAAATGGTCCAACATTATCCCGAATCACACCCGAGCCCACCGGAACCCCGTCAAGTCATACCAACAAGCCAAAACAACTTATTCAAATCTATTCGAGGGATGTAAATACCAAAAATGATATCAAAACTAACAATAGAAGATCAAAATCATTAACTTTCAAACATTCGAACTTTGTCGAATGCTTCCGAATTGCACATTGACATTTTGGGTTATAACCAAACATCAAACACATGCTTTAATCAATTAAATAAACCTATTCAAGGTCTCTAAACCATAGCAGAAGTTTGATTAATACCAAAGTCGACTTCCTGTCAAACTTAAGAACTCTCCAATTCGTCATTTTTCCAACTTTCGACAAGTCTAAATTCACCATATTGACCTACTGACACCATCAAATGCCGATTCTGATATCGTTTACTCAGAAACCAAATCTTGGTCAATTTTTCTAATTTAAGGCTTCCAAATTTAGAATTACTCCTCAAAACCAATACTGAACCTCATGAAAATTAAAATAACCGTACCCACAATCTATAGTGCATCATATGAAGCTACTCAAAGTCTCAGACATTTGGTTGAATAAATCCATTACTTTTCTTCACCTTGTTTCCGATTCCATCACATCATGGAGAGATTGTCTAATTCGTACATCAATAAACAAATTATAAATAAAATTCGTACAAATTTAATGCAAATTTGAATATCTACAACATACATACTAAAAACAAATTTTATGTAACTAATTATATAGTATACAACTTATTTACAGCTTATGTACAACTTTCATACATCATTTCTATCCAATTATCTACAACTACAACATCTTACAACTTAAATACAATGCATTTTATATATGATTTGTATATATTTTATAAGTGGCGTTGTGACGACCCCATATCCTAAGCCGGCCGTGATGGCGCCTATCATGGAACTAGGCTAGCCAACCATTTCATACTATCAATAATAATATCATAATTTCCCCAAAAATCCAACAAACTAAAAAATATCAGAAAGAGATAGACAAAATACACACTTCCCCAAAACCTGGAGTCAACTGTCATGAGCATCTAAGACTGAAAATACAATGTACAACACAAAGACTTGCTACAACAAAAGTATGAGGTACAAAAGACGAAAAGAAACTAAAATTTGAGGGAAGGAAAGGAGGTGAGCTGGGGACGCTGAGCAACTACCTCAATCCTCGGACAACTCTAAGCTCATCCGAAAATCAGCTAGCGAGATGGTCCGGTACCTGGATCTGCACACAGAGATGCAGGGAGTAACGTGAGTACGCCAACTCAGTAAGTAATCAATGCAACTAAAAACTTGAGAGTAGTGACGTGCAATTTCAAATCATAAAAACCCATATAGTGAATAACAACGGAAAGGAACAAATCAAATCAGGAATCTATAATTCCGAATATTTCATAAACCTCTGGTTTCCATTTAAAAATCTTGTATGAAGGCATCTGTCCAGCGTTTATTAGTAGGGGCTCAGTGTAAAGAAGAGTGAAAAACAGTATTTTCATAAAAATATAAGCCCCTCGGGCATAGTATCATAAAAATATAAGCCCCCGGCGCTCGGCCTAATCACATATATATTGCTGTGGCGTGCAGCTCGATCCATAGCTATAGTCACATACTCGGCTCTCGGCCTGACTCAGTCACCTTCACAAGCCACTTGGGCAATTTATCTCAACTCACGGGGCTCAGCCCCAAATACTTTTCAGAGTTTTCGAAGCAGTGTGATAACAGTAAAAATAACCACAATTAGGAAACAATTGAGTTCACAATTTACTAACAGGATAGTGATAGAATAGTGTAAAAGTACCCCTGAGGGTCTAAAGAGGTCGGCATAAGGCCCCAACCATGGAAAATACCCCTAAGAGTCTAGACAGGTCGGCACAAGGCCCCAAACATGGCTCACAGCCCATAAACAAGTATAAACTTCTGAAAGACAGGATGTCGTAAGGTTTCAAATCGAATACGTGGATTAATAGTCGCTACGGAACAGACAATTCCTAATCCCTATCGGTACACGCCCCCACGCTCGTCACCTAGCATGTGAGTCACCTCATTTATCAACACAAAAACTACTCCGTGATGCGCTTGCCCCTCGAATTGGCTCCCGATTGCTCCGAATCTAACCAAAACAAGTTTAACATCATCAATATACGCTAAAGGAACACAACCCAATCAAAAACTATTAATTTATACAAAAATCTCGAAATTCGGCAAAACCCGAGCCCCGGGCCAATGTCTTGGAATTTGATAAAATTTACATCACTAGAATCCTCGTCCTCCCAAGATTCTATGCATACCAAGAACACTAAAATCGGACCACAATTTTCCACTCAAATCCTCAAAAGAAAGTGCCAAATTCCATGCACTTTCTTCCCCAAAATTTGGGTTTAATTTCAACAATTATCCGGCTTAATCACTTAGAAAAACGATATAGTACGAGTTATGAATTTGGAAACCTTACCTCCAAGAGAGCCCCTTTGATTTCTTCTTCAAAACTCCTCAGTAGTTTGAGCGAAAGCCTGTATGCAGGAAATATCTATGTCATCCGATAGGGAGGCTACACTACAGTCTCTAATCAGATGATCCCCCAAACCATCCATATAATGATGAACTCTAGCCCTCATAGTACGTACGATATCTGGTGCATACCTCGCCAAAGAATTAAACTTATGGTTATAATCCCTCACACTCAAATCCCCCGCTTCAGGCTAAGAAACTTATCAAGACTGGCCTCCCGAACCTCCCATGGCAAATAATGGGTTAAAAACGCCTCAAAGAAGTCCTCCCATTCTGCTGGCGGGGCATTAGGTCCTCTAGAGCTCTCCCATGCGTCATACCATAGGACATCTACATCACGTAGTCAAAAAGAAGCCAACTCCACAACCCCGGTGACGGAGGTATGCATCACCCTAAATACTCTATACATATGATCTATAAAGTCCTAGGGATCCCCAGTGGAACTGGATCCTGTAAATAATGGAGGGGCCAAGTGAAGAAACTCTCATACCGTCGAGCTTCCTGTTCGATCTCTCCGGGCTTCTACCCCCGATTCTAGCTGTCACTCATGAATAGAAACCATCCTAGTCAGCAACTGAACTGCCTCCCTCATCCCCTGCTGCCTAGTCTTTGAGAACAACAGGTGCTGGAGGCCCTGTGTCTCTAGCTGCCTCAGGTACCAATGGAACTGGTGAGGCTGGGGGTATTGCATCTCCCTGGGCTCCAACAAGTGCTGGGGAAGCTGAAACTAGGGGTACTGAAGACTCACTGTGTGCCTCTAAGGGAAATCTATCCCTCTGACCCGGTGGGGAACGACTGGTACATTCCCCCGGATCCATACATATCTCTTGTTGTGCCATCTCCTGAGTGTAGGTAGACTGTTAGATAAGAAACACAAAGCACGATTTAGGTTTCTCCTAATTATAAGTGAGGTGCACAACACACCCATAAGCAAGACTCTACTAGACACGGCTTGTGGACTCCCTGGGATACGACCTGATCTGATACCAAGTTTGTCACGCCCCAAAGTAGGGGAGGCACGACTGGCACTCGATACTTTATTCGATCGAGTTAGCCACTAAACATACTAGCTAACTAAACAGGGGGCCCAACCGATCGGGCAGACAACATCTGAAATACTAAGCCTGGACCGTTAAGGTCATGACCTGAATAACAATAAGCAATATAAACAAAGGTAGACAAGACAAAATAATAAATTACTAGCTGGCCGATGAGGCTACGACTGAAGACATGCCTACACACACATATATACATGCCAAGCCTATGGGCTGGAGACTGAAAGTTGCAAAAAGAAACCCAGAATACTGTGTCCACAATAGCCTCTAAGAGTGTCATAAGCATTGTCAGGACAAAGCCCCGACTATACCCAAACTGTACAACAAAAGTAACCATCCTACGAAAGCTCCAGGAAGAGGTGGAGCTTACTAACTCACAGCTGAACCCCGAAATCCTAGCGGAGGGGTCGATCAGAGTCCCTACTTGGACCTGCACGCAACGATACAAAAATGCAGTGTCCCCCGGAAACGGGACATCAGTACGAATAAAAATGTACTGGTATGTAAGGAAGAAAGTAGAATCATGCATAGTTGATGTAAAAAGGGTAATAGAGATACCACCTGACACTGAAACTCTGATAGCCTCCATGGCCGAAATCTGACCTCATAGTAATCAAGTATGCATGGTATGCTCGTGTAATTGTATGTCGTGAATACATATATATTGATTCAAATGCATGACATACTCAACCAAATGCTATCAATGGCGGTCTCTCCCGGTAGCTAATCGGTATCATATTGCCAACTTGTGGCCATCTGTACAATATATATACTCTTTCGGGAAAATAGGCATTTTACCTTCGATATAGCTCGAAGTCCATGCATAATATTCCATGTATGATATGAACTTTGAATGCATATCATAGGCCATAACAAGAACTTAGCCAATCTTGGTTCATTGGTACTCTTATTCTCATAATCTCATAATCACCTTCGTATCGCATACAAATGTCTCGTGGAACCTCATATGTTTTTTTTTGAATAAGCTTGAAAACTTAACTTGAGTTTTAGAAAGATAACTTAACTCTGAAGATGTTCATAAAAAGCTTAAGGTGCATCACTTAGTCCTTATACCTGATTTATTGATAATTAGTAAAAGAAAGTATTTCAAAAATCAAGTGTTTTAGTAGATTAAACATAAAAATTATATTTGAGATTTTTGGAAATCGACGTATCACTTTAGATATTTTAAAATACACTTTAAAAAGGAAGAAGGATTGATCGCAAATACTAAATGCCTTTGCNAATACACTTTAACAAGGAAGAATGACTGATCGCAAATACTAAATGCCTTTATTTTTAAGTCACACAACCCAAATACGAATAAGAATTCATATATATGGACATATACTTAAGAAAGCCGACAAAATGACATATATAGATGTCGAATACCCTATTTAACCAAACGAGTGGAATATCAACCTAATAGCATCATGAAAATACTTCAGATACGATCACAATGCCTTTCTCAGAAGATCTTCCTAACAATAGAATAGTAAAATACCACATTTGACATCTTAGGAATTTCCCAAAATTCGTGCTAAAAGGAAGTACGGAGCTTAGCTTTAACATACCTTTCTAACGAACGTCTGAATGCCGGTAGTTCCTTCATGAACGTTGTTCCTTACGTCCTAAGCTTCGCAAAAACTATATATATGCAGCTTATACGCACCTATAAATAGTTCATAATTGAGTTTAAATCGACAGATTTTCCATATGACCCTAACTTGACGAAACGTCCGTAGAACTTTGTAAAAACGATCATAAAAGAGTCCGAAGATGATTACCTTGGACAAACCAAGTATAAATCTTGCAGAACCAGAAAAAACTACAAATTCCTATCTTCCATAAATAGCTCCAAACACAGCTAATAGAAGGGGAAAACGATTGCAAAGCGTAGAGATTGCGTTTCTAGGCACGGGGGCAAACTTTAATGATCGAAATCGTTAAAAATGCTCCTTCATTACTCAAGAACACCATGGAACCCTCTCTTCAGATTTATCACTGTTTTGGGATGAAGATGAAATGTTTTGGGGTCTTAAAAGTCGCATTTTCCGACTTATACTACTTGTTTGACCCGACCTGGTTCGCGGCCCAGTTTCAGCCCGAACAGTCCGCGGTAAAACAATCATAACTTTTTACTCCAATGTCGTTTTGATGTGACATTTTTTTGGTTTGCGAACTACAATCGCAGACCTTCGATTCGGTAGGTTGCGGGTCCCGTAATTCTTTATATATTGGGAGAAATGATCTGATACATTTGACCCAAAATTTAGAAAATTTATTAGAGAAATTTCCGATAACTTTTGCCGACCATTATTTCCTAACTTGCTTGACTCCAAAACTTAACATGTGACCAGTGTGATATTATAATACCTCCTAACACATTATTCTTAGCATATTAGACACTCTTAGTCTTATCCCACAGGTGCAAGTTAACTTAAACCTTCTGAACGCGCGGGGTGCTACCCTAGGCATTTCTTTAACCACGGACCTTTGTTTAAGGGATTCCTTTGACCTAAAGCTTTAGTTTAGTTCCTTGATATTACCACACATTTTCAGCCTTATTATCCCAATGTGCTATACCCAATAATATATACCTAATATAACCACACCATGTTACGTATATTACGTAAGTGAAGAGAAAAATACACATGGGGTCTCACAGAATAATTGTGAGTTATGTGAGAAGGGAGGTCGGTTAGTGCCTCCGTCGTCTTGCTTGACTTGCTTTCATCAGTCTGAAGATCCTATTCAAATCATTGGGGGTAGCGTTTTATAAACAGAGTCTTTCACAATCAATCATATAGTTTTCAAATTCATAGTAAAAAATAAGTTTTTTTAGAAATTGATTAGATGAACCTGTGACTGTGACACGATCCGAGACATTCTACCCTGGATAAGACGGACAAACATTTCTGACTGTTGCATATGCTACGATCGGCTGAACTTGCTTCAGAATTTTTTGGGTCCTCCTCAAAATTCTGCCCCCTTGTTTCTGATTGTGGGGGGGAACAATATTTTTATTGGATTGTGACCGAAGCCACAGGACTGCCTACGTATTCCCTCTTAAACAGGAATCAGGTCGAACGTAGTTCAAATACATCATATGCGGAAAACATAAACAGTTACACATAATATCGATTACCTACATCTGAATTGATTGGTTTTTGCCATACTTCACCGTTCATTTCTGCGAGTATGAGGGCTCCCCTTGTCAATACTCTATGAACTATGTAAGGACCTTGCCAGTTGGGAGAGAATTTCCCTTTTGCTTCATCCTGATGCGGAAAGATCTTCTTCATCTTCAGTTGCCCTGGTTTAAACTGTCTCGGCTTGACACTTTTGTTGAAGGCTCTTGACATCCTGTTCTGATAAAGTTGTCCGTGACATACCACACTCATCCTTTTTCCGTCTCTGAGGGATAGGTGCTCATAACGACCCTTTATCCATTCTACATCACTGAGCTCATCTTCTTGTATGATCCTCAAGGAACGAATCTCTACTTCAGCGGGAATAACAGCTTCAGTACCATAAACCAGCAAATAGGGCGTTTCCCGGTTGACGTGTGAATTGTGGTACTTAGAAGCTTTTTTCGCGTCGACACACCTCAATAATCTCAAATCAGGAGTTCTTTTATATAGGGTTCCTCCGCCGTGGAGGAAATTGTTGGGCAACCTCCGAAGCGTGCGTTTCTGAGTATGGTTTGCATGCTCCGGGTATTCTCCTTTTGTCAGATACCTTTTGATGTCGTGGAACCAAGGCTTCCCGTCTGTTTCTTCTTCAACATGAGCACAATATGTCAGTTGACTATGGATCCTTACTAGGATAGGATCAATGAAGTTCTTGTCTGGATGCTGTATCATTGATGACAAAGTGGCCAATATATCGACAAACTCATTTTGAATTCTGGGAACATGTCGAAACTCTATCTTCATGAACCTTTTCCTCAATTCATGCAGATGGTGCATGTATGGTAATATCTTGGAATTCTTGGTTGCCTATTCTCCTTGTACCTGGTGCACGAGCAAATCGGGATCACCGATCACCAGCAGCTCTTGGATGTTCATGTCAACTGCCATGTTGAGTCCTAATATGCAAGCCTCATATTCCGCCATGTTGTTGGTACATGGGAATCTGAGTTTTGCAGATACCGAATAGTGCTGACAAGTTTCCAATATCAAAATGACTCCAACGCTGACTCCTTTGAAATTCGTCACTCCGTCAAAGATCATTCTCCACCAGTCATAGGACTCGACAATGTCTTATCCCATGAATAATACCTCTTCATCAGTAAAATACGTTTTCAGGAGTTCGTATTCTCCTTCCACAGGGTTTTCAACAATATGATCCGCTAGTGCCTGTCTTTTGACTCCTTTCTGAGTTACATAGACAATGTCGAATTCGCTCAACAGAATTTTCCATTTAGCCATCTTGCCAGTGGGCATATGTTTAAACTTTAAAGATATACTTCAAAGGATCCATTCTCGATATGAGGTATGTTGTATAGGCACAGAAGTAATGCCACAGCTTCTGAGCTATCCAGGTTAAAACGCAGCGGGTACGCTCCAGCAAAGAGTACCATACCTCATGGGGGTAAACTTATTACTTAGGTAGTAGATGGCCTGTTCTTTTCTCCCTGTCTCGTCGTGCTGCCCCACAACACAACCGAAAGCTCCATCTAGTACTGCAAGGTAGAGTAGCAATAGTCTACCTGGCTCTGGCGGATCAAGACTGGTGGTGTTGATAAGTACTTCTTGATCTTGTCAAAAGCCTTTTGAAAGTCTTCGGTCCAACTAGTTGCAGCATCCTTCTTCAACATCTTGAAAACTGGCTCACATATAACTGTGGATTGGGCTATAAATCGGCTGATGTAGTTTAGCCTTCCCAGGAAACTCATTACATACTTCTTACTCTTTGGAGGTGGTAGCTCTTGGATGGCTTTGAATTTTGACAGATCCAATTATATCCCTTGGCGGTTGACGATGAATCCTAATAACTTTCCGGCAGGAACCCCGAATGCACATTTTGCGGCGTTTAACTTTAGGTCGTATTTCCGCAGTCTGTCAAAGAATTTCCTCAAGCCTGCTATATGATTCGTGGCATTCTTTGATTTAATGATGATGTCGTCCACATACACCTCAATCTCTTTATGCATCATGTCATGAAATATAGTAGTCATGGCCCTCATGTAGGTGGCCCCAGCGTTCTTTAGGCCGAACGACATCATCTTGTAACAGTATACCCCCAAGGTATAATGAAAGGGGTCTTCTCAGTGTCTTCCTCATCCATCCAAATCTGAATGTAATTGGTGAAACAATCTATGAAGGACTGGAGTTCATGTCTGGCACAATTGTCTACTAAGATGTGTATGTTTGGGATTGGGAAATCATCCTTTGGGCGGGCTTTATTGAGATCCCGATAATCGACACAGATTCTAACATTCCCATCCTTCTTCGATACTGGCACGATGTTGGCTATCCAGGTTAGGTATTCCGCTACACTAAGGACCTTGGCCTTAATTTTCTTAATAACTCCTTCTTTGATTTTCACACTCATATCAGGCTTGAATTTCTTGAGTTTCTGCTTCACTGGTGGACACATTAAGTTTGTGGGAAACTTGTGAGCCACAATAGATGTACTTAATCCGTTCATGTCGTCGTATGACCATGCGAAGACAACCTCATATTCCTTCAGGAACCGAGTGTAATCCTCTTTCTCTGACGACGACAAGTGAATGCTGATGCGAGTCTCCTTGACAGTTTCAGAATCTCCTAAGTTGATTATTTCAGTCTCGTCCAGGTTGGACTTAGGCTTGTTCTCAAAGTCCTCTAGTTCTCTGATAATTTCCTCAGGTATGACATCCTCTTCTTCTGAATCACTATCCTTTTGTTGCGTTGCCTCATTACATGTCACAATTGTCGGCTCGTCAAGATAGGAAATAGTAATGTTGTACAGATAAAGATATGAGACAGAAAGGTAATGGTAATCATTAATTCATTGAAAGTGTCAACCAAATGCATTTTTCAATAATTAAAACAGCATTTTGGAATATTGAAAACATTATTTTAAGCAAAACGCAGAAAAGGAAATCATTATTAAGAAAAATAAAATAATGTTGTTCAACCCTGCTACCCCGGGACTCGTCAGGCCCTGGATGGTCTGACAATCCAATTCTTGATGAATGATCCCCGTTCCACAACTCTGAGGTAGGGCCTTCCTCATCCTCTTCCTCAAAAATTACACAGCAATCCATGTCCTCATCTTCCACGAACAGGTTCCTCAAGGCGGTAAATGCTTCTTCCTCCTCTGATCCCCACTTGATGTCGGTCTGCTGGAAAATCTGATTCAGGTGTGGTATAGGCTGCTCAAGAAGATAGTAAGGACCACGCCATGGTGGTGACCAGTCTTGAAACTCTTTCCAGGTGTATTGATATCCTAGTCCAAAAGTGGTACCATTGCACTTTAGCTATATTGGTTTTGAGATACCTAGAAGATTTTTGCCAAGACCCTTGTCGGGTTCATATTCTCTCCTTGCTAGGATACTTTCTATCTTGCTATCCACCACTTATCTTTCTCGATCGCATTGACCCTCTCAATATGATGATAAGTCTCTCCACCTAGCTTTCTTCTATTTTCAACCACCGGGATGGTCTAACGGGTGTAAATAGGGTTGCTCCCATCTCCGTGGATAATCACTTCTTGGTGGTTCAACTCGAACTTCACTGCCTGATGCAATGTATCCAGGGTCATCCCAACAACAAATTGTATGATGCAGATATATCCAGCACATGGAACTAGACATCGAACCATGTAGGCCCAATCTGTAGACAAAGATTGATCTCTCCAACGGTAGCTCTCTTAGACCCGTCAAATGCCTTCACATTCATAGTCCCTTCTCGTATTTCATACAGACCTTTGCCCAACCTCTTCAGTGTTGTCAATTGTAAAATATTGAGACTGGATCCCCCATATATCATAATTCTGGCAATGAAATTATCCTCATATTGCACGGTAATGTGCAGTGCCCTATTATGATTCAAACCCTCGGGTGGTAGCTCGTTCTCGTGAAAGGTGATTTTGTTACTTTCCAGCACCTCTCCCACCATATTGGCCATTTCCCCGCCAGTGATGTTGTTAGGTACATATGCCTCACTTAACACCTTTAAGAGAGCATTCCTGTGCACTTCTGAATTTTGTAGCAGTGACAGGATAGATATTTCAGCATGAGTCCTGTTCAAATGATCGGTGACTGAATACTCCCTTGCTTGAACTTTTCTCCAAAGGTCATCTGGGCATGTTTCAATGACGAGCAGTCTGTTAGAAGCCTGCTTACTGAATTCTGCCAAATGCTCTGGTGTATAGACTCTTCCTGTTCTGGTCATTCCTTGCGCAATGCCAGATTCTTCTATTTTGATCTTTCCTCTTCTTCTAGCTTCGGCCACATAATCCCAGGGTACACCAATAGTGTCGAAAGGCAGTGTGGTTGACATTTTCACTATGAAAGGTGTGGCTACTTCCACTTCGAATGGAACATGCGCAGTTGTGGAGGGTGCTATCTCAACTTCAAATGGAACTGATGCAGCTACCTCAACCTCTATTGGCGGCTGTATTTGTACTATGATATGATTGAGCATAACTGTAGCTTTCTTAGGATTGTCACCCTCTTTGATAAGTCCAATTGACCCCTCGGGATCCTATTCCTCATCGGTATCTATCGCATTGATACCTTCACCCCTATCATCTGGGAGGGGGTTGCTGCGGACGTTGGGTGTAGCTTCTTTGTCCTGAATGGCCTTATTATCAATCAAGGTCTGGATATTATCCTTCAGTGTTCGGCATTAGTCAATGGTGTGCCCTTTCACGCCAGAATGATATGCAGAAGTCTTATTTTGATTGACCCATTAGGATGAATTCTCCACAGTCGCAGCGGGGATAGGAGTGACATAGCCAGCAGCCTTTCATACAGCTCGTCAATGGGTTTGGAAATGAAGGTGTATTCTTTAGGTGGTCTGCTGTCAAAGCTAGGCCGAGGTCTTGAGTAGTTTGGACGAGTTGGAGGTGACTGAAAGTGAGAGGGTTAGGAATTATATGTGTGATAAGCAGTGGCTGGTTGAGAATATCTGATAGGTGATGGTTGATATGTGGGTGGAGGTTCTTGGTATGTAATTGGGGAAGTTTGATATACAAGTGGAGTTTTGGGTCCTTGGGTGACCATTACTGTTCCCGCATCTTTCTTCTTCGATATACCCCCTGACTGACGTGCTTTGTTTGTGGCCTGCAATGCCTCAAAGTTTGTCACTATACCGCTTTTAATGCCCTCTTCAATCCTTTCTCTGAGTTTGATGATATTGGAGAGGTTGTTGTTTTCAATAACCATAAATCTTTCATAGTACCGCGGATCTTGTTCTTTGACGAATAATTTGTTCATCTGTTCCTCGTCAATGTCGGCCTGATTTTGGCTTCTTCTGACCTCCAACGAGTGGAATAATTGTGGAAGGTCTCAGTGGGCTTCTTCTTTAAGTTCTCAATATAGAAGACATCCGGTGCATTCTATGTGATAAACCTGAATTTGTCCATGAAGTCAGACGCCATACTCACCCGATTGGCACACTTCTTAGGATCCTGGATGATGTACCAGGATAAAGCATCTCTTGTAAGACTCCTCATGAAAAGCTTCATTCGGATCCTTTAATCCTTTCTGACCCCTACAAGCTTGTCACAATAAGTTCTCAGGTGAACCCTGGGATCACCTGTTCCGTCAAACATTTCAAACATGGGAGGTTTGTAATTCTCCGGCAGCTCTACATCTAGCTCTATGCATAGGTCTTCATAGTTCAAGCCTTCTATCCCTTTGCCTCTTTCGACGCCTTGAACCCGACTTGTCAACTTCTTGAGCTCCTCAGCCAGGTTCTTGATGAGCATGTCCTTCTCAGCAGATTCTGGTGCATAGGATATGGTTTGAGTGGAGTGAGGTAGAGCTTCTACGTATATAGGGTTGTTTTTGTGACCGGGAGTTTTGTTATAATTGTGATCATTGGTGGATTGCTGGGGTTCATGAATGATTGGTGGTGTATTTTGTGGAGTGTGGTAGGTTTTTTGTGGGTATTGAGTAAGGATAGTTTGATTCTGTGGTGGGGTTGTGTAATAATGAGGTGAATGAGGATTTTGTAGGCGCTTGTTGGGTGTGTTTTGCGGTGGTGTGGGGTTCTGAGTGCTTGAATGGTTAACATATAGGATATTGAGTGTGGGGGATAGAATTGCTAAGTTCCGGACATGCTCGAGCTCACCCTGGAGTTCTAGTATTTTCTGCTCAAGTCATGATACCACATCATTCGGGGCCTGAGTACCTCGGCCATCAGAAGCTTCTACATGTTCAACATGTGTGTTGTTGTCCTTTCTGGTGCCTTTCAAATCATCCATCTTTGCTTTCCCTTTGCCTTCTGGTGGACATGGAGGAGGAGAAGGTGCAGGGCCCCTGGATCTAGTATGACAAGCTGATGATGCCAGTATGCATGAACCAACTTTTGGGGAATGGGAATAATCAAAAGAAAGAAAGAAAAACAAAAGGTAGTCAAGTAAGTAAGAGTTCTGAAAAGAATATTTGCAATATTTGAACACATATTGCGGAATGTAAATTCGCGTCCTATTTTGGAAGCCTCGTTTTGCCCGAGGTAGGCCTAGAGACAAGTTGTTTTGGAGAACTTAGATGCCAATAAATGCCTCATTTCATTAATATAAAAAACACCATATTACAAAAGACACTAAGATAACAAAAGATAAGTCCCTACTGGCACTTGGCCTTATTACATTTGGAGAAGCAAATAAATCTAATCTACTAGGTCCCATAAGGACTTTCCCCAAGCTCAATATTTTTGACTCCATCAATCAGGTCCCCTAGTTCGCGCATGCCCAACAACAGGTATACTCTTGCTAGATGTCCTCCCTCGCCTCCTTCAGCATTCTGGCAGTCAGTGATTCTTTTCCTTGTCTTTTCTCCCATCTCCATCAAGCCCTGCTCCAGATATTATACCATTTCATTGGAGGTGATAGCCATTTCCCCCCATTCTTTGATTAATCTCTCGTCTGTCTCGTGTATCTCCTGTCGTGCGGCCTCAGAGTCATGAATCCTCTTGTGCAACTTGTTGTGCTTTACTTGGGTTTCTGCATCTTCGTCTATGACCGTGTATCCCCGACCAATTCCTGGCTCAAATTTCCCAGCTAAGTTGTCCTCCAACCATACCGGGTAAAAGGGTGCCTGTCCCGCATGATACCTTTCTGGATCGATGGTGTCCTTCTCCACAATAATCTTTGAGTTCCACATATGCTGAGCTTGACACTTGTAAGGGATGTCGTCATCCTGAAAATCTGCCCGAAAATGACTTATCTTCGCGACCCGCGGTATGATCTGCTTCCTGCCTCATAACCCTGATGGGAACATAAGGGTATATTCCCCTTTAACCCTATCAACACTAAGTGAGGAGCGTCCCTTGAGTTGATGATGAACTCGTCAGTAGGGAACCATTCAAACATCCACTGAACCTGATCCTCAGTCAAATTGTCGAAGAACTCCACCTATTCCTTAACACTCTCTGGTTGAGCAAACATGTCCAGAATATAAGTCATCTGTTTAGGGTGATGGAAGGCAATATGGTCATTCCACGCCCTTCGTGGAAACTCCTGGCGATATTGACCATTTTGGAGATGCTCCATTAACCACAACTGCAGCAGAAAATTGCAGCCCTCGAAATGTTTGGACCCTTTCTGGCAGTGGTCCAAGGCCTGGTAGATATCAACTATAATCATAGGGACTATAGCTAGTCTAGTGTGAATTGTTTCCCTTTTCGTTGGGAACACTATCATAACCAAGAAGCAAACAATGAACAGGAAAACTCTGCGGTGAATATGACCTAAGGAAGTGATGGAAAAATCATCATGGAAAATACGGTAGGACTTGCTATGACCGTATTTTTCATACAACTAGTCAAATGGTATAAAAGATTTCTTTAAGCATTCCAAATCGGCGTTCTTTTTCACGCCCATCATTTTAAAAATCCCCTACTAGTGCAATTTTCCGGTACCAATAGCCCAGGGTTGTCCAAAGGTAGTCCAGCAAATCCCCCGATTTCTTCTAGGAGCGGGGTCATTTCTATATTCCCAAAGCAAAAAACTGATCTTCCACAATCCCAGAAAATGGTTGCAGCTTCTATCAACATGTTATTTGGTTGTATGTCTAATAGAGAAGGAAAATTTCCCAGGACCTTCTTCATATGTTTTTTGTCACTTGAGGAAAGATCTTCCCACCAATCTAGTAGCAGTGGTGGTATACTATGGACCATGCCAAACCTGGGGACCTCGTGCCTCATTTCTACAAAACAAATAAGGTTAGACCCTTTCCCCCTCCAGATTCGACTATTTGTATATCCATGATTAGCATATTGGCATTTAGTTCTCCAAAATTAATGCACAAAACGTGGTTGCGTCCGTTGCGATTATGGAAACCCCGGTGGACTTTTGGATAAGGTTTGTCTTAAAGGGTTATTATGTGGACAACATATTAACCTAGCTAGGTTTTACCATGATGCATGTACAGTTATAACCAGAGTAAGATTTCTATAGGGGTCTATACTAGTACCCTCAAGCGGACAACTTGAGGGAGAAAGGCACGGAACCGCCGATTGCACCGTTGATCGACTAGTTTTACCGCAAATAAGTCTTTCCGAATTTAAAGGGTGAAAAATAGGAAGAGCACAACCACTTATCAAACATTGCTATAGGATTGATTACGCACGACTGGAATATGGTGTTGAGCATGATTTATGCAGAAGTAAATAGCATGTCGTCACGTATTTGCACGTTAGGAAAATAATAAATGCGGTAATAATAATTGAAAGACGTTTAAGAAAGGAAAACAAAGAAATGAGTCAGTTTCTGCAGTAAATGAAATCATAAATTCTCAAAACATGCAATTAAATTCACATAAGGGGAAAGGGAAAGGGTGTGCACGTATGAACAAAAAAAAGCATGATTAAGACTACTTTACAAAAAGCATGTTTGTTATGGTAAAAGACTAAAGTCCCCAGCAGAGTCGACATGCTGTCGTGCCCCCCTTTTTCTTCGCGGAGTCGGGGTTTCGACATTTTTGGGACAACTCCTTTTTCTTTTGGGAAAGGGGTATAGAAATTGAAGAGTCGCCACCTAACGGATTTAAGGTGCGTTAGGGCACCTAATGCGAGCAACTCATATAAACTTATTTGCGTTACCAGTGATTGGGTAAGGGCTTGAAATTACCTCGAGTGGAAGGTGTTAGGCACCCCTCGAGGTTCACATAGTGGGTCCCGACCAAACTCATTTTTTGGATTAGTCTTAAGCAAATAAAACAATTTAAACACATAGAGATTATTAAAAACAAGAATAAGGGAGTGCCTACGCTTATTAGCCTATAGGATCACATATGTGCAATACCCGGTAAGCCTTCCTCAACTAGAGGGGTTACACGTGGCATTAGCACAGAGGTCATCATATCCTTTACTATCCAATTACCCCCCCCCCTAGCGATTATAAGCGGATTTAAATAGACGAACTCTATGTGTGCATTACCCATCCCTTTCTTATGGCCATAGAGGTATTTAGGACCTCTAATTTAGGCAGTTTGAGACTCTCCTGAGCTGCTTAAAGGTGAAAATCTAAGCGACAAAAAATAACATATATGACTGTCAAGTAAAGAACAATTAAGTGGCTCATGTTTACCTATACAAATAAAAAGATATGTCACCACCCAAAATCCTAACTTAGGCTTTGAGGGCGCCCAACAGCGGGGTCAGGCAAGCCAACTCTCAATTTACTAAGGATTCTTTCTTATTAGATTAAACATTTCAACATATACTCGGTTTTTAAAACTTAAAATATGAATCGACAAGGATAATTAGCCAGTTTTTAATCAAAAGAAGTCATGAAGAGGTGTGAGCCAATATATATACAAACCCGAAATCCATAAAAACTATCACGTGTGTGCCATGAACTAGTGTCACGAATCCTACGGGCATACTAACAGAATATACAACAGATATAATATACAGTCCCACTGTCTGAAGGAAATAGACGTGAAATAAGCAAAAGAAAACCCCATGGTGTTGCCGGAGATCGCCAGGAGTAAAATCAGCTCACTGTGAAGTCAGGTCCATCTAATATCAAGTCAAGCTCTGGTCCGACTACCAGATGCACCAGCCTCAGAACCTGTACAATTAAGTACATAAGCATAGTATGATTACATAAATATATATGTACCTAGTGTGTATCCCGCCTAACCTCGAAGAGGTAGTGGGAGGAGGTCGACTTGACACTCAGTAAGGTCCAACAGTATAATTTAACAGAATATGATAGAAACGGTAGGCATGTAAAGGCAGTGAGGCAACAAATATATATAAAGCAATGAAATCCAAGGAAGTACTGGGAATAAGTAAAACAATGACTACTTCACTTTCACCCAAATATCTGTCAAATCAATATCCATGAATTTAGTAACAAATAAATCATGCACATGTAGGGTAAGGACAACCGGCCGGAGTCATAAGACAGTCATGTCCGTGCACTACTGAGGGTCGAACGGCCCGAACCATAAGTGCACCTCTCCACAAAGTACTCACATCTATGCACTATCGAGGATCGAACAGCCCATACCAAAAGTGCATCTCTCAATCCTCTCTATGCACTACTGAGGATCGAACGGCCCGTACCAAAAGTGCATCTCTCAATCCGCCGTGGCGTATGGCCCGTTCCCATAAGAGTGGGGGAAAATCACACTTCGCTCGTGGAATGTAAATTGCGAAGCGGTCACATGCACACACATTATTCCTTTTTAAATTACTTTTCAGTGGACAATTCCTTACAAGTTTCTTAAATTCCATGACCTCAGGGAAGTAAACAACATGTAACATTGAATTTATTAAGCATATAGTTTATATCAAGTAAAACACAAGGCATGATGTGGGCCTAACTACCCGGACATAATAGTAATAGCCGCTATGTACGGGCTCTCATCATTTTCTACGTACGTAGCCCCCACAATTCTCACATATAACATTTAAATCACCTAGGGGGACAGTTCCCCTTTACAAGGTTAGAAAGGAGACTCACCTCACGTCGCACCTACTCCCCGGGTCAAGAATGCGCCTGAAACTCCGAACTCGACACCCACAGACTCGAAACTAGCCAAATGTTATACAAATATATCAATTCATATTCAAAGCTCGAATTTATCCTATTACTTAGCCAAATTCACTATTCTTGAAGAAATCTCAAAATCTAACCCCGGGCCCGCATGCTCGGATTCCAAAAATTCTCGAAGAAAACACTCACCCATAGCCTAAGGATCATTAATACATGATTTTTACTTGATTTCAGAGCTAATTGACGGGTAATTTTCAAAATTATCGTAGGCCCTAGGTTACTTCCCAAATTCCTAAATTTTCACTAATCAAGTAGTTAAATTCCACTAGGAATGCATGCATTAACTAACTCTAGGATAGAATGTACTTACCTTTCAGTGTTTGGGTCGTTGAACCCTTTTTCCCAAGCTCTCAAGGTGTTCAAATGGAGAAAGAAATGAAGAAATAATGAAGAATCTCATATTTAAGAAACACACTGTATGAAAGTGTTTCCGCACCTGCGGCTCGAGGACCGCACCTGCGGTCTCACACCTATGAGCAAAGGCTCGCACCTGCGGAAATGGACGAGGAAGCCTGGGCCCGCACCTGCAGCTTCGCTTCTGCGGAACCTTTTCCGCACCTACGAGAAATAGACCGCCCGCTGGGGGTCGCACCTGTGAGGCTGGGACCGCAGGAGTGGTCCCGCACTTGCGATTGGGCAACCGCACCTGCGGATCACACCAGAACAGGTGCACCAGCAACTATTTCAGCTAGTTTTTGGCCTCGTGTAGTGTCCGTGAGGCACCAGGGCCCACCCGAGCCCTTGTCCAAATATACCAACAAGTCCCAAATCATAATGCGGACTCGCTCGAGCCTTCGGAAAAACCAAAACAACGCTATAACTCAAAATCACACCGCAAAACCCCTAGAACAAAACTTGGGAACTTTAAGTTTTCTTGACTTAGTTAACAACGCGCCGAACCGACCTACACCACTCGGAATGAAACCAAATTTTGTAGGCAAGTCATAAATGACATAATAGAATTATTCCCGGTATCGGAATTCTGTTCGGACCTCGATAACACAAAAACACGTCCCATACCACAATAGGAACTTAAGGAACTTCTTATTTCAATATCGGGCGGCTAAACGCTTCCGGGTCATCAGAAACCCATTCCGAACATACGCCTAGGTCCGAAATTATCATACAAAGCTACCAGAATCGTCGAAACTCGATTCCAAGGTCATTTACCCAAAATATTGACCGAAGTCAAACTTGGCCTTAAAGGCCAACCTTAAGGAACCAAGTGTTCCTATAGCACTCTAAACACTTCCGAATCCCGAACCACCCGCCCCCGCAAGTCATAAATCACAATAAGCCGTGTTTCATTTAGGGGAATGGGGTCTGATAACGCAAAATGACCGGTCGGGTAATTATATTCTCCACCTCTTAAACAAACGTTCGTCCTCGAACGGGTCTAGAATCATACCTAAAGTGCTGAATAAGTGTGGATATCTGTTCCGCATGTCCTCCTCGGACTCCCAGGTCACCTCCTCAACTGGTTGGCCTTTCCACTGGACCTTTACGGCAGAAACTCTGTTGGACCTAAACTGGCGGTCCTGTCTATCAATAATAGCAATTGTCTCCTCCTGGTAGCCCAACCTCTCATCCAACTGAATAGTGATGAAATCAACCACGTGAGAGAAGTCGGTGTGGTACCTCCGAAACATGGATACATGAAAAGATGGATGAACTCCTGATAAACGGGGAGGTAAGGCTAGCTCATAAGCAACCTCCCTAACTCGCCTCAACACCTCGAAGAGACCTATAAACCTCGGGCTCAGCTTGCCCTTCTTCCCAAACCTCATAATACCCTTTATCGGTGAGACCTTCAACAGAACCTTGTCTCCCTCCATAAATGATACATCACACACCCTCTGATCCGCGTAACTCTTCCATTTGCATTGTGTTGTGCGGAGCCTCTCCTGAATCAACTTCACCCTCTCCAAAGCATCCCTCACCAGGTCGGTACCATATAACATAGACTCACCAGGCTCTAACCACCCGATAGGGGAATGACATTACTGACCATACAAAGCCTCAAATGGAGCCATCTCAATGCTAGACCAGTAACTACTATTGTAAGCAAACTCGACCAAAGGCAAGAACTGGTCCCACTGACCTCCACAGTAAATCACACATGCCCTGAGCATGCCCTCCAATATCTGAAAAGTACGCACCGATTGGCCATCAGTCTGAGGGTGAAATGTTGTGCTAAGATTTATTAGGGTGCCCATCTCACTATGCAATGCTCTCTAGAAATGCGAGGTGAACTGAGGACCTCGATCCGATATAATGGATACCGGCACACCGTGCAACTGGACTATCTCCCGAATGTAGATCTGGGCTAACCTGTCAGAAGTATAAGTAGTAGCTACTGGAATAAAATGCGCCGATTTGGTCAATCTATCCACAATGACCCAAACCGTGTCAACCCTCCGCAAAGTCCGGGGCAACCCAACTACGAAGTCCATAGTGATGCGCTCCCACTTCCAGTCAGGAATGGGCGTCTGCTGCAGTAGGGCTCCTGGCCATACTTCACCTGCTGGAAATTAAGGCACCTAGTTACATACTCCACAATGTCCCTCTTCATCCACCTCCACAAGAAATGCTACTTCAAATCACGATACATCTTCGTATCACCAGGATGAACAGAATACTAAGAACTGTGTGCCTCCTCTAGAATCCTCTCCCTCAGGCGATCAACATTAGGAATACATAAGCGGCCCTGAAGTCTCAGAACACCATCCTCACCTATAGTAACCTCCTTGGACCTACCCTGAACCACTGTCCCCTGAGCAACCACATGTGCTCAAACTTGACGAGGCTCTGAAAGCTCTAATCTCACCAAGCAATTGGCCAAGGACTGAATGTCCAAGGCTAGAGGTCTCCCCTCTGGTGCAATATAAGCCAAGCTACCCATACTCTCCGCCTTCCTGCTCAAAACATCTGCTACCACATTTGTCATGCCCGGATGATAAAAAATGGTGATATCATAATCCTTCAACAACTCAAGCCACCTGTGCTGCCTCAAATTAAGATCCCTCTGCTTGAAAAAGTGCTGCAAGCTATGGTGGTTTATATAATCTTCACCGGACACTCCATACAAGTAGTGCCTCCTTCTTAAGAGCATGAACAATCGCCGCCAACTCCAAAGCGTACATAGGGTAATTCTTCTCATGAACCTTCAGCTGGCATGAAGCATAAGTAATAACTCTCCCTTCCGGCATCAATACACACCCCAAGCCAACGCGCGAAGCGTCGCAATATACTGTATACATCCCAGAACCGGAAGGCAATACTAGAACTGTTGTTGAGGTCAATGTTGTCTTGAGCTTCTGAAAGCTCGCCTCACACACGTCCGACCATCGGAACAGGGCATTCTTCTAAGTCAATCTGGTCAATGGAGCTGCAATAGAAGAGAACCCCTCCACAAATCGGCAGTAATAGCCTTCTAGACCCAAAAAGCTCCTGATCTCTGTAGCTGAAGTAGGGCACGACCAACTCTAAACTACCTCGATCTTCTGAGGAGCAACCTTGATACCCTCTTCGGATACCACATGCCCCAAGAATGCCATAGAATCTAACCAGAACTCACACTTGGAGAACATAGCATATAGCCTCTGTTCTCGCAAAGTCTGGAGCACAACCCTCGAAAGCTGCTCGTGCTCCCCCAGGCTACGTGAGTAAATCAAGATGTCATCTATGAAGATAATGACAAAGGAATCAATATACGACCTGAACACCCTATTCATCAAGTTTATGAATGTTGTTGGGGCATTAGTCAAGCCAAAGGACATCACTAGGAACTCATAATGGCCATATCTCGTACGAAAAGCAGTCTTCAGAACATCTGAGGCCCCAATCTTCAACTGATGATACCCCGATCTCAAATCAATCTTAGAAAACACACGAGCACCCTGCAACTGGTCAAACAAATCATCTATGCATGGAAAAGGATACTTTTTCTTAACCTTTATCTTGGTCAACTGGCGGTAATCAATACACATCCGCATGGACCCATCCTTTTTCTGCACGAATGGAACTGGAGCACCTCACGGTGATACACTCGGTCTGATGAACCCCTTAGCTAACAATTCCTCAAGCTGCTTCTTCAACTCCTTCAGAGCCATACGATACGGAGGAATAGAAATAGGCTGGGTACTTGGAGCTAAATCAATGCAGAAATCAATATCACGATCTCGAGGCATGCCCGGAAGGTCTGAAGGAAATACATTAGCAAACTCTAGAACACTGGCACTGAATGAATCGTCGCAGACTCAGCGGTGGTGTCCCATACATAAGCAAAATAGGCCAAACAACCCTTCTCGACCATATGTCGAGCCTTTAGGAATGAAACAACCCGGCTGGCTGCACTAAATGAGGAAGCTCTCCACTCCAACCTAGGCGACTCGGGCATGGCTAAAGTAATTGTCTTGGCAGGGAATCTAGCACGGCAATATAAGGAGATAGCCAATCCATGCCCAAAATAATCTCGAAATCAACCATGTTGGGCAGTAAAAGATCCGCTCGAGTCTCGAACCAACAAAATGAAATCACACAGGACCAACAAATCCAGTCTACAACAACAGAATTGCCCACGAGAGTGGACACATAAATAGGAGAACCTAAGGACTCACGAGGGACATCCAGAAAATGAGCAAATAAGACCAAAACATAGGAATAAATGGATCCTGGATCAAATAACACCGATGCCTCTCTACCACATACTGTAATAATACCTGTGATCACGGCGTCTGAGGCCACTATATCTGATCTGGCCGGAATGGCATAGAATCTGGCTGGAGTACCGTAAGACTGAGCTCCACCAGAGTGAGCAGGAGCTGCCTAACCTCCCCCTGACTGGCCTCCACCTCTAGAATGACCCCTGCCGACCTGTCCTCCACCTCTAGGTGGACGGACTGCTGGTGCTGGACCCATCGGTTGATAACCCTGTTGTATGGCCTTGCCCCGAAACCTGGGAAACTGCCTCCTCATATGACCTGGCTCTCCACACTCGTAACAACTCCCAGGTACCATAGTCTGCTGCCCCGAAGAAGAACCCTAAATGGCCGAAGGGCGATGAGAGCCCTCTAGTATAGCACAAAAGTAGGGGCCGGAGGATCTCGGATGACTGGGATAACCACGGTGTGAAATCTGAATGGCTGGAGGACGGTAGGAACGCTCTGGTATGGTGCTGAAATGAGGCCTCGCTGGAACACCTCGGGGAGGTGGTGGAGGTGCTGAATATAAAGGATAATTACCCAGTTTTTAAAACTTAAAACATGAATCGACAAGGATAATTACCCAATTTTTAATCAAAAGCAGTCACGAAGAGGTGTGAGACAATATATATACAAACCTGAAATCCATAACAACTATCACGTGTGTGCCAGGAACTAGTGTCATGAGTCCTACAGGAATACTAACAGAATATACAAAAGATATAATATACAGTCCCATTGTCTGAAGGAAATAGACGGGAAATAAGCAAAAGAAAACCCCATGGTGCTGTCGGAGATAGCCAGAAGTAAAAGTAGCTCACCGTGAGGTTAGGTCCGTCTAATATCAAGTCAAGCTCCGATCCGTCAACCAGATGCACCAGCCTTAGAACCTGTATAATTAAGTACAGTAGCGTAGCATGAGTACATAAGTATATATGTACCTAGTGAGTATCCCACCTAACCTCGAAGAGGTAGTGACGAGAGGTTGACCTGACACTCACTAAGGTCCAACAATATAATTTAACAGAATATGATTGAAACGGTAGGCATGTAAAGGCAGTGAGGCAACAAATATATATAAGGCACTGAGATCCAAGGAACTACTGGGAATGAATAAAACAATTACTACTTCAGTTTCCCCCAAATATATGTCAAATCAATAACCATGAATTTAGTAAAAAATAAATCATGCGCGTGCAGGGTAAGGACAACCGGCTGGAGTCATAAGATAGTCATGTCTGTGCACTGACAAGGGTCGAACGACCCGAACCATAAGTGCGCCTCTCCACAAAGTACTCACATCTATGCACTATCAAGGATCGACCGACCCATACCGAAAGTGCATCTCTCAATTCTCTCTATGCACTGCCGAGGATCGAACGGCCCATACCAAAAGTGCATCTCTCAGTCCACCATGGCGTATGGCATCTCTCAATCTGCCGCGAGCGGAGAGCAAATTGCGAAGCGGTCATATGCACATACATTATTCCTTTTTAAATTATTTTTCAGTGAAAAATTCCTTACAAGTTTCTCAAATTCCATGACCTCAGGGAAGTAAACAACATGTAACATTGAATTTATTAAGCATATTGTTCATATCAAGTAAAACACAAGGCATGATGTGGGCCTAACTACCCGGACATAATAGTAATAGCCGCTATGTACGGGCTCTCATCACTTTCTACGTACGTAGCCCCCACAATTATCACATATAACATTTAAATCACCTAGGGGGACAATTCCCCTTTATAAGGTTAGAAAGGAGACTCAGCTCGCGTCGCACCTACTCCCCGGGTCAAGAATGCGCCCGAAACTCCTAACTCGACACCCACGGACTCGAAACTAGCCAAATGTTATACAAATATATCAATTCATATTCAAATCACGGATTTATCCTATTACTTAGCAAAATTCACTATTCTTGAAGAAATCCCAAAATCTAACACCGGGCCCGCATGCTCGGATTCCAAAAATTCTCGAAGAAAAGACTCACTCATAGCCTAAGGATCATTAATACATGATTTTTACTTGATTTCATAGCTAATTGACGGGTAATTTTCAAAATTCTCGTAGGCCCTAGGTTACTTCCCAAATTCCTAAATTTTCACTAATCAAGTAGTTAAATTCCACTAGGAATGCATGCATTAACTAAATCTAGGATAAAATCTACTTACCTTTCAGTGGTTGGGTCGTTGAGCCCTTTTCCCAAGCTCTCAAGGTGTTCAAATGGAGGAAGAAATGAAGAAATAATGAAGAATCCCGTATTTAAGAAACACATTGTCTGACAGTGTTTCCGCACCTGCGGCTCGAGGACTGCACCTGCGGTCTCGCACCTGCGAGCAAAGGCTCGCACCTGCGGAAATGGATGAGGAAGCCTGGGCGCGCACGTGCGGAGGGGAGACGGCACCTGCAGCTCCACTCCTGCGGAACCTTGTCCGCACCTGCAAGAAATAGACTGCCCACTGGGAGTTGCACCTGCGACTAGGCAACCGCACCTGCGGATCACACCAGAACAGGTGCACCAGCAGCTATTTCAGCTGGTTTTTGGCCTCGTGTGGTGTCCGGGAGGCACCTGGGCCAACCCGAGCCCCCCTCCAAATATACCAACAAATCCCGAATCATAATGCGGACTTTCTCGACCTTCGTAACATCCAAAACAACACTAAAACTCAAAATCAAACCTCAAAACCCTAGAACAAAACATAGGAACTTTAAGTTTTCTTGACTGCGCTAACAACGCGCCGAACCGACCTATACTACTCGGAATGACATTAAATTTTTCAAGCAAGTCATAAATGACACAACGGAACTATTCCTAGTCTCCTAATTCTGTTCGGACCTCGATAACACAAAAACACGTATCAAACCACAATAGGAACTTAAGAAACTTTTTATTTCAATATTGGGCGCCGAAACGCTCCCGGGTCATCAGAAACCCATTCCGAACTTACGCCCAGGTCCGAAATCATCATGCAAAGCTACCAGAATCGTCGAAACTCGATTTCGAGGTCGTTTACCCAAAATGTTGACCAAAGTCAAACTTTGCCTTAAAGGCCAACCTTAAGGAACCAAGTGTTCCTATAGCACTCTAAACACTTCCGAATCCCGAACCACCTGCCCCTGCAAGTCATAAATCACAATAAGCCGCTACGAAAAGTTTCATTTACGGGAACGGGGTCTGATAATGCAAAATGACTGACCGGGTCGTTACAAGATAATTAGCATGTCTCAAACAACAAGATTTAAGATGTTTCAGGAAAGTCCTAGAACAAGATATCTAGGTGAGCATGACAAGAAAAGAATATGCAGCATTGTGTTAAGGCGAAGTGATAGAAACCTAATATGTTTGCCTATTGATTTTAGGACTTGCTGAATCTGGGCAGTTTAAAAATAATTAAACAAAGCATAGTTTTACCATTTGCAAGATTTCAATTACCCTACAGGCTTGCCTAGACGTGGATTCGATATGTCCGATAAACATGATATCTAAATGTTAATCAGAATCTTAATACTAACAAGTGATTTTAAACAAACAGTTTGGTTCATTATGTCCTATAGGCATGTTGTTTAGGTGCTGAAAAAAATAATCATAAACGTTACAGAACTGGTTTTATATAAGCATGATATCTAGGTGTTGGGACTGCTTTTTATACTATCTAGACATAGGCGTATTTTCCAGGTGAGGGCAATAAAATTTCTAAAACATATTTTCTAATGCACAAAGGAGAAGTTTATGAACATGATTATTAGGCAAAATTAATAACAACCCACTGATAGGATTTCCAGGCAGGCATGTTGTATGCATCAACTTTTAGAGAAACAGAGGATTTAGAACAAACGATATGATGCCTACGAACATATTTTCTAATGCACAAATGATCCTAAGAGCATGATTCCTAATGCAAGCAAATAGTCATAATAATCCTAAGAGCATGATTTCTACCCAACTGGCCCCACAAAAATTATAAGAAAATCCCTCCCATTTTACTAATATCCCCAAATATCTGTTTACAATGATCATTATTACAGACCATTACATAATAAATAAAAGATATGCTATAGGGAGCCTGAATAGGCCCAAAGTGAACCTGGAGGGTCAGGCCTTCAAACAGTCCAAGGTGCCATAGTCATGATGTCCAGTAGGGATATCCTGGTGTGTCAAAGTTCCCAACGGCCTCAGGGACCCCGGGAAATGCTCACACCAAGATCCTTTAAAGAAAATAGTTGTTTGTGCAGTGTGGAAGAGCCAGCCCCAGTGTGTCAGTGCTCGGAGGAATCTCATGGATTCCTAGGCAGTACACATACTGGAGGGGCCAAAATTAAGTAATCTAAGAGTAGAAGTGAGAGTGCTTGACATAGTGGAAACAGTTTTAGGAAAACATTCCAGGAGTAAGACAGTTCAGTAGTAAAACATTTAGGAGTGAAAATGGTTTAGAGGTGAAAACATACTAAGAGTGAAATAGTTTAGAAACATTCTAAAAGGGGGTTCAGCAAACAACAGCAAGTAGAAACACATTCACAAAGCTTCATATTGCCCAGATTCAACTCAGTTTGTTAGTTAACCACGGTGAGCATACAACATGCTAAGAACAAACAATTACACAAAAAAGGAACATGGGTTGGAACACAGGAATTGGTCATACCAATTGAAGTCAATTACATAGAAAAATAGGAGTCTGAAACACAAAGTAAACATGTTGGCTTAAGGAAATAAACAGGCAAGATTGAACCTTAAACACAAGAGTAAACATGTAACAATAAATAAGAAAGATTAGAATTTGAACACAGAAGTAAACATGTTTACTTAAAGTGATCAACAAAAGTAAACATGCTGGTTGAAACAATAAACAAGAAGAATGAAACATAAATAGGAAAAAACACGTTGATGAAGACAGTAACACGAAAGGACACAGAGTTAAGCATGTAGTAGTTAAACTAGTACAAAAGAGACATGGGCTTAATAGAAGTAAAGCAACATGAAGCACACAGATTTGAATTTCATAGTATAATGAACGACATTAGGAGTAGAAACATATCGGTTAAAGGAAGAAAATGGAAGGTAGAGTAGGCAAGATTCCATAATCTAGCCTTGGCTTTCAGACGGCTAGACAAGCAATGAGCACAAGTAGCAGATAGATGAGAGCAAAGTATGTGCGTGAGTGTGTGTTTTCTATTAACTATTATTTTTGTCTGAAGAATCAGAATGAGAATATATATAGCACTTAGGGAGTTAAAACAAATAAGGTAAATAAAGTAAGTAAATATAATCAATCTGTTAATTAGGGCTAATCCCAATTAATTTGCACAAACAGATCCGGGAAGGTCATATTAGTACAAAGAGAATCCATTACCAGCCCTGATCGGGGCTTAAATTAAGTAACAAATCACTTATTGACCATTTATTAACTAATCAGTCAGAATAAGGCAAGTAACACTAATTAAAGGCCACAAATAAGGAAAGTAAGTAAAAATCCCAAAGAATACTGATTTTAACGGGAAAAATTGGTTCAAATCCTTAATAGAAATCAATCAGTACATTGGGTTGACAGAAATAAACAAATAACAGGAAGAAAATTGCAGAGATCGGTGTCACAAACAGAAACAACTAAAGTTTAAGCATATACACGAGAATCAATCAAGCTAGTAAATAAACCATTAGTTTAAACACTTGAAAGTAAAAAAAATCTTTCGAAGAAAATTGGGACGAATCCTAATTTCAGCAAAGATGATGGAATCACAATAACATTAGCAAAACAAAAGATTTTTGAGGAAAAAAAACAAATAATATTCGAATCAGATTCAAGCGTTCGTAAAACTAGGGTTTTCAAAAACAACATAGATGAAAGAAACTCGATTAAAAGCCATAGATTCGAACTAAAAACGGGAAGAAATCAGTACTCACAAACGAGAATGACCCTAGACAGGCCTGTAAACCAATTTCAGTAAAAAAATCAAGTTGAATCTTCTTAAGATTCTTTTAAGAACCCATGTAACCAACAACCAGAGGGTGTAGAAGGCTGGTAAGGGCCGGAGAACACACAGAAACTCCATAGACGAGAGTTTTTTCGGTGACGGTGATTAGGTTTAAGAGGTGTTGGTCGAGAGAGAATGGAGGGTTGGGGGAAATGATAACGGCGGAAGGGAAAGAATGAAATGGAGGAAGGGAAAGAATGAAATCGGGAACTGTGTCTCTTTGATGTTTCTCATGGCTGACACCAATTCCATTATATTGATGTTGAAGTTGTATTATGATAACTTAGGGTGAGAAGGATCTTGTGACCCCAACATTTCTTTACCCTGCAGTGATCTATTGCTCCAGCCATGGTCAGTCCTTCTATCAATGGCGAACTTGTTTTTTGTCTGGAACCCTCTGCCATGTCCTTCAATCCGTTGATAGGCCAAAAATCAGCCCCTCAAAGTCGGTATGTCCGTGTCGTCATCTTTTGATTTTCTCTATTATTTTCCGATCCTTTGGTTGACGATGAAACGCCAACATGATCATATTCGATTCTTACCATTGACTCGTACTGGTTGTGGATATCCACCCATGTAGTTGCTTGAAACTCAAGCAGACTTTCCTTCATCTTCTGAAAAGCGTCTGAATTTCTCGAATTCAATCCTTTGGCGAATGCTTCAGCTGCCCATTCATCTGGGATAGCCGGGAGCAACATTCTTTCCTTCTAGCATCGGGTAACGAATTCTCGTAGTAACTAGGACTTCTCCCTGCGCAATCTTTAATACATCGGCCTTCCGGGCCTATACTTTTCT
The DNA here is from genome assembly GCA_005239525.1 of Nicotiana knightiana. Classification (NCBI taxonomy): domain Eukaryota; kingdom Viridiplantae; phylum Streptophyta; class Magnoliopsida; order Solanales; family Solanaceae; genus Nicotiana; species Nicotiana knightiana. Next base: position 156,088 of record ML374398.1, on the reverse strand, counting down.
GGTCAAGGCATTAGCCTTGATGAAAGGGTCTGTGAGCATTTCAAAGAAATCTATGGAATGCTCGGGCAGCAGTGAATAACATGTCAAAGCTCCCGTCACGAGTGTTTCTCCGATTTTCTTTAGTAATACAGATTCGATTTCGTGAGGATATAAATCATTTCCCTTTACCGTCGTTGTGTAGGTGGTAATATGCTCCTGAGAATGTAAATTTCTGTCATACTTTGGCACTTCGGTCATCTTGAACCGCTTCAGAGTTAATTTTGTTTCCGCGCTCGATTTGTACGGCAATTGAGTATACTTCTTTGAGTTCGGGCCCTTCAGTACTGGTGGCGCACCCAGGATTTGGTCAATGCGGGAATTTACTTCCCTCATAAACCGTAGGAGTTCAGTCTTGAAAGGATCATTCTCAATATTAATAATAGATCCGCTCCCCCCAGCTATGTCGGAGCAAACTTCACCCTAGGGAGTGTTGTTGTCGACCCTCTACGTTGTTTGGTTTGCGGGAGCACTGGGAGGAATTGGATCTCGCATGTTTGCATTTTTGAATCCCCCGACAGCGCCTGCTTCAACTCTGTCATAACCTTATCATATCATGTGATATGGACTAGAATGATCGCTTGTTTCTCTTGCAATACCCTTACCGCATTAAAGACATGCTCCTCCTCATCAACATCATTTGGAGTTTTCTACCGAACTTGTCGAGGGTATTTCCTGTCATGCACCGGTGTGGCACCATTCCCCTCATTGTGGGTGTCAATGATTGAGTCCTTGAAATGAGGATGATCTCCTCGAATCTCGGAGTTGTGCGTGTTGTTAAGAATGTTATATGCCATTTCTTACGATTTTTTTCTACGAAAAAATTATCAAAGCACGTTAGTATAAAATTCAAGGATCAATTAAATTGCATGGCTGTCTAGGCCCCACGGTGGGCGCCAAACTGTTTACCCATATAACGGTACAGTTGAATTAATACGTGGTTTCTAGACAAATAACTAATTTGATCTTGAAATAATAAAATAATTGAGGAATTATGCAATACTTAGGCTTATAATGTAGATGAAACAGCATAAGTAACTGTTCAGGGAACAAGGTTTTCGGGCATAGTAATAATGAAATCAAAAGGCAATAATATAAGATTGTATTAAGCTTTGTATAGAATATACTGTAAGTTTTCCTAACAATTCGTGTCCTTTACAATGATAACTGAGCTCACTATTTATAGTTGTGTCTAGGGATGGAGATCCTATGATCGTGCCCTCCTTTAATGTCAATTTTGAGAGTCATTGATTAAGATGTAACAGTAGACATAAATGCCAAATTTTGTTAACGCCGCCACTCTTAATGTTGCAAAATATTCTTTATTAAATGCCGCTCGGGCACAGAGTATTTAACACACTTTTATGAACATTATCCCTTCCAGTGACAAGCAGAATAGTTGAATTCGGTCATCAACCATCCCCTTCTTGGGTTTCACGTGTCCTTCCTTTAGATGACCACGTGTCATATAATATTTTACCCTATTGTTTACCCTAAGATAGATAACAATTGAATTTATATGTGGGTTTAAGGATATGGGATTTCGCTTGGCACAAATTGAGAAAATAAGTAGATTGATGTCAGAATTGACTGTAAAGAGAAATAAAGCAAACCAAATGAGGTATGCAGCTTTGGCCCTTGAGACAGGTCGCCTTGAACCAAAGGAATGATCAGAATGTAATACAAACAAAAATGATTAAGTATTTAGAGCTTAAAGAATAATATATTACTTTGAATAGTGTGAATCTTATATGTTTACAAATGATTAGACCCCCCCCCCCCCCCCTTTATATAGTAGATGAGTTCTACTTATGCTACAATTCTAAATACGGTAAGAAACTCCATGATTGGCTAATTAACCGGTCTCGACTTGATACGTGCCAAGATTTTCACTGTGATCCTCGCTCGATCACGGATATCTTGGCTTTCTGTTATTTGGCTCAGCAGGCTTCCCTCGATCAAGTTCGATATCTATCTCGCTCGATCTCAATTTTGACGGATCTTGATCTCCATCGGTCACTGAGTCACGAGGGTAATATAATTTCGTGTCATGGTCCGATATGACATAGAGTCAAACCTCGGCCTGCTGCAGGGCAAGCTCGATTTCAACCGTATACATATAGTCTCCTTTTTTTGGAGAGTAATGACAAGAAACAATTTGAGCCCTCGATCTTCACCTCGGTACATTATGATGTAAGAATCATGACATAAGCAACAGAGGCAACCGAAACTTCTTATCGGTATTGTTTCCCAGACATTTAATGCGCGTCAGTCGATAGTCAGCCATTACTGAATTTGAACTGTCATTGAGAAATCATAAATACCCTCCTTATTCAATTCTTCAAACTTTACTTTCAAATCTTCTTCACTCTAATCTTCAAAATCATTTGCCTTCTTCAAAGCTTTGTATTTTCAAATCCTTGGGTTTCTTCACTCGTTCTATCCAAAAATACCAAGTATTCCTTTTCAATTTCTATTCTTCTTTCTACATATAAACTAAATGGATAAAACTTCAAAAACTGTTCCGCAAAAAGAAATTTCTTCCTCATCCCGGCCAGCCGGCGAGGAACCAGCGGCAGAGCCATTCCCTGAAGAGTTCTTTCCCGAGGTTGTGTCATCGATTATGACTTCAAGGATGAAAATACCTCCTCGGTTCCGGGTCGATGCAAGCCAGTATTGAGGTATATATGATTGATACCCGATAACCTCCTCTCTCATGTTAAAAAAGATTGCAACTGGGGTAAGAAACATTTGGTGGTGCCTACTCCAGAGAAATCAATCACCACCCACGTGGAAGGTTTCTTAAGTGTTTGCACTTACCCTTTCACGTTGGGTCGTTTGGCTCCAATTATCATAGATTTTTGCAAGAAATACAAGGTGACCCTCGGTCAAATTTATCCCTCTTTCTGGAGGATAGTGATATTACTTCATTTTTTCGTAAGTAAAATTGACGGGCTTCTCTTCACTCTCGACCACCTCATACGTCTGTATAGCCCCCGACTCTATCCAGGAACACTAATAAAGCTTCAACGTCAGGCTACTAGGGTACCTTTCTCGAACATAGATGAGACAAAAACTAGGGCTAGATGGGTCGATTTGTTCGACTCAAGAACTCGGGCCTGATCCCGGTCGTGAGTATGCCATTTCCTGAGAAATGGAATATGAATCGTAAGTGCAATTCCGCCCTTTATTTTTGTTTATTGCCTTAATTTTTCACCTTTTCTTATCAGCGTTATACTCGATACAGCTGTTGCTTGAATGCCCCGTGCGGATCCCAAACTTGAGAACTGGGTCAGGAGCCTAGTATCGCAGTAGACACATGCTAAGCACGCATGGCGCGATTTGTCGAAGGGTCGATGGGAGGCTAGTAGTCATGGTAAATTTTTCTTCCTGAATTATCGATTTGATAACTGTTCAAATATTTTCCCGAGCTTACTTATTTTTTATCTTTTGTAGGTCTCAGGAAGGACGTGACGGTGAGGCCCCCGTCTAGTGATGAAGAAATCCTTCCCCACCATCTGTCTCAAATCCGGTGAGGGAGAAGAAGAGGAAAAGGTCTTCGAACTCTGAGGGGAAGAAACCCAAAAAACAAACAGCCTGTAAACCCAAAGAGAACATCACCCCTCTAACTATGGAGTTAGTACAACAACTAAGAGATGAAGAAGAGGAAGAAGAAAATTATGGGTTGGTGTCCCCTGTCCGAGCTGACACCGAGGTCCGAGGAATGACCGAGTCGATGGGAGTTGAAACTGCTCCACCTCAATTTGTTGAGATTCAGGGGAAACCTCGGCCGAAGTCCCCGAGCTAGAAAGAGATGAAGACGCTTCACCTCGAGGTGAGAAGGCTACCCAGGAGGTGGTTGATGCTTGTGTAGAAACCATGCTCGAGGCTCCTAAAAATAAAGGCGGTTCCACAAAAGATTTGCTTTGGTGATAGATATCTGAGATTCCCCCTCGTTTCCTCCATTCACTAAGTCGATGATAAATAAAGCTCAGGCGGAAGAGATTTGCCACGGGGAAGGGGTCCATGGAGCAGAAGATCCTTTCCATGGTTATTTTGTTAGAGTGGAAGATGTCACCGGTCATGGTGACTTGGAGGTACCGAAGAAGAGCTCGAGTGAGGCTTCCTCGAGCTTTAAATTGACCAATTAGTTTCTAGCCCCAGTGTCAATCCCGGGCGTAAGCAATCAATTATCATCTCGGTCCTGGAGGATGCTCGGGTTATTCCTGCCCTTGTAGGGGTGGCTAGCTCTCTCTGATTCTTGGTCACCGAAGAAGACCAAGTCAATATGGATGAGGTGGAAGCACCCTGTCTTTTCAACGAAGCCCAATAGTCTCAAAACCGGGTAATCCTAAAATTCCTTGTTGATGTCAATTTTTGTACTAATACTTTTGTCCCTTTATATAACTCTTTTTTCTATGTTTGTAGGCTTCGGTGCTTCATCATGAGGCTTTCCTGCAATCTCGGGGGGATCTAGCCGGTATGAGGCCGAGATCCAAGGGCTTACTGAAGAAAAGGATGCCTTCAAACTTCTCAGTGAGAAAAGAGGAGGGTAAGTTAAAGGCCTCCGGGCTGAGCTAGAAGTGGCTCAGAAAACACGCCGAACTAGCTGAGCAGGTAAGAAAAATCTTTGAAGTGATTGACATTGACTCCGGTGTGGTGGCTAATGGTTCGAACCCGTAGGTCCAACAAAAGCTCGATGTGCTCGGGCAACTTCGTGAGAAAGTAGATGTAGTAAAATATGAGGTCGATGATGGAAGAAGAATGGATCGCCTTGCCTCTGAAAAGAAGACTGCCCGAGACCAACTGGCCTCGGCTGAAATCCAACTCCGAAGCATGAAAGAAAAAACCTTGGTGCAAGCCAAGAAAATTGAGGAGCAATAGTCTCAGTTGCGTTAAGCAATTTACAATCGGGAGAAAGTGGTCACAGAGCTCGAAGCGGCCAAATCGTAGGTCGAAGCGACCAAGGCCAATGATGATGTAGCAGTGGCTATTTACATGTCTGATGCCAAAGCTACTCAGATCCGAGCAAAGGAGGTCACCGAGGCCTTATAAAATCACGAAGTTGTATTCTAAGGTCCGAGATGAACGATTTGTCTGAAACCGAATCAAAGTAGCCTTTAGGATTTATGATCGAGCGAGGGCTTGCTCGAACTAGAGGTAAAAGTAGCACTTATGCTTTCTAGTTGAAGGAGAAAGATCTCTCGAACTCGAAGTAAAAGTAGCCCTTGTACTTGGACTTTGTATTTTGGATTTCCTTTGTGTCTTTTTCGAGGCCATTTTGGCTGTTGCAAATTTTGTATTTGGCTGATTTGGCCGTTGTAAAGAAGTCTATTTTGTATATGATTATAAGGTTTTCCTTATTCCTTTCGGCTTTTCAGTCTTTACTTTTTTTTGCTTTGTAATTTGTAATAAATGAATTTGTAATTAAAAAAAATGCTGATTTGGCCCTTGTAATTTGTATTTCGGAATTCGGACATCTCCGAGCCGTGTTAAATCCTCTATAGCCTATTAGTACGGGATCCGCTCATTGAGCTCGTTTTCCCATTTTGTACGGGTTTGCCCGAGATAACAGCCCCCGAGTGCGGTGGATGTGCTCTTTAAAATTTGGGGGTTGCCTGATAGGTCTTACATTCCTGATGTTTTGATAACTCGATCAATTTGGAAGTTATTTTTCGGACGACTGTCCCTGAGTGAGGGGATGACCATCTGAACTTTGATTATAATCGGCCCTTGAGCCCATTTTCTTAGAAACTTGAAAGTGCGGATTATAATGTGGAAATTTTCCCAAGATATAAGATAGTTGCAAGGAAAGTACTTCTCTTTATTCTTGTCACAAAAAATCATACGTGCGTACATGTTTTATGTCAGAGCTCGAGCAATCTATGTGCGCACGATTCGTTTTAACCATTTGGCTCTTACAGTACATCATACCTATCGAGCCCTTTCATTTCGAAATAATTTTCTTGATAGAATAATTTGATATCCGAGGGTAATCCCCCCCAGTATTGGAGGTTGACCGTAGAGAAATCTTGGATACTGTAAACACACCTTTTGGTACCGATTTGTAATTGGCCTTTGATTTTAAGTTAGCACGATCCATGGTTGCCTTATTAAAAGCCTCGCCAGAAAACCCATTTAGGAGAAAACCGGCAAAAAGAGTGCAACGTGTGCTTTCAGACCTAAAGACTCCATGTCAAAAAATCCATCGATGTTCCTTGTTAACCACCTGCAAGTGTTAGTTTAAAACAAAAGGAAATAGAAAAGGGTCGTACCTTAACAGTAATATCGTTTCAGGTGTGACACGTTCCAACTCGGTAGTTGTTCCCCATTCATCGTTCCGAACTTGTATGATCCCTTTCGGTGAATTCGAGAATCTTGTATGGTCCTTCCCAGTTCGAGCCCAATTTCCCTTCGTTCGGATTTTGGGTGTTGAGGGTGACTTTCTTTAGTATCAAGTCCCCGACGTTAAAATGTCGCATATTGGCTCTTCGGTCGTAATATGTCTAGATCCGCTATTTTTAGGTAGCTAATTGGACGAGGATAGCTTCACGCTTTTCATCTAACAGTTCTAGGCTCGTAGTCATGGCCTCGTTATTTGATTCTTCCGTTGCATATCGAAACCTGATGCTAGGTTCTCCGGCCTCAACTGGTATCAGTGCCTCGGTGCCACACACTAATATGAATGGGGTGGCTCGGGTGCAAGACTTCGATGTTATTCGGTATGCCCACAATACCTCGGATAGGATTTCACTCCATTTCCCTTTGGCGTCGGTCAGTCTCTTCTTAAGATTTTGGATGATAGTTTTCTTGATCGATTTTTCTTGTCCGTTCTCGTTGGGATGATAAGATGTTGATAGGATCCCTCTGATCTTGTGATCCTTGAGAAATTTAGTCACCTTGATGTCGGTGAACTTCTTTCCCTTATCGCACACAATCTCGGAAAGCATCCCGAAACAATATATGATGTAGTCCCAAACAAAGTCTATGACTTCATTTTCCCTGACTTTCTCGAAAACCCGTGCTTCAACCCACTTAGAGAAATAATCAGTCATAAATAAAATAAACTGAGCCTTACCTGGGGCAGATGGAAGAGGGCCAACGATGCCCATTCCCCACTTCATGAACGGCCATGGGGACAAGACCGAGTGGAGTAGTTCCCCGGGTTGATGAATCATTTATGCATGCCTTTGGCACTTGTATCACTTTCGAACAAACTCCTTTGCATCTTTCTCCATGTCAATCTAGTAGTATCTGGCTCTGATCATTTTGTGGACCAATGATTCGGCACCAGAATGATCTGCAAGTTCCCTCGTGGACCTCCCTAAAGTGTATTCGGTATCTCCAGGTCCCAGACATATCGCTAACGGACCATCGAACATTCTTGTGAACAACGTTCCATTTTCGAACAATGTAAATCTTGCCGCCTTTGTGCATAGAGATCTTGATTCTTTTGGATCTGATGTGAGGTTCCCGTCCTTTAAATACTCTACGTATTTGTTTCTCCAATCCCATGTCGAACTTGCGTAGTTTATATCAGAATGATCTTCTTCGACTATCGATCTCATGAGTTGTACGACAGCCCCCGAATTGAGTTCGTTGTCTACGACCGACGACCCTAGGTTTGCGAGTGCATCGGCCTCACTATTCTAATCTCAAGGTACATGTTGCAAATTCCACTCCTTGAATCGATGTGGAGTTACTTGTAGCTTATCCACCTATCTCTGCATTTTATCTTCTTGGACATCAAAGGTCCCGTTAACCTGGTTCACAACGAGGAGGGAGTCACATTTGTCTTCGATCACCTCCGCTCCCAGGCCTTTGGCTAGTTCGATACATGAAAACATGGCCTCATATTTGACCTCATTGTTAGTTAATTTTGTAGTTCAGATAGATTGTCTAACTACATTACTTGTGGGTAGTTTTAGCTCCATGACGAGTTCGGGCCCTTTTACGTTCGAAGAACCGTCCGACTAACATAGTAGATAGGGAACTGTGTACCTTGTTCTTTTCGGACTAAGACTGCACTTATCACTATCTCTGAGACTGCTAGATACAAGTAAAGTTGTTCATCCTCTTTTGGTGTGTGAAGCAGCGGCGGGATCTATAGGTTCCACTTTAGCTCCCCCAAGGCCTATTGGCATTCCGGAGTCCACGTGAAATTATTCTTCTTCTTCAATAATGAGAGGAATTAGTGACTCTTATCTGAGGATCTCGAGATGAATCGCCGCAGGGTGGATATGCGCTATGTTAGCCTCTGCACGGCCTTTACGTTGTGTACTAACATGATGTCCTTGATAACTTTGATTTTATCGGGGTTGATATCGATTCCTCGATTGGATACCATGAAGACGAGAAACTTGCCTGAGCCGACCCCGAACGCACATTTTTCTGGTTTGAGCTTAATGCTATACCTTTTCAGTATACCGAAATTTTCCTGCTAATGGTTAAAATAGTCCTCTGCTCGCAGGGACTTAACCAACATTTCATCAATATAAACTTCTATAGATTTTCCTATTTGTTCTTCGAACATCCGGTTTACTAGTCGTTGATATGTTGCACCAACATTTTTTAGTCTGAATGCATTACATTATAGCAGTAGGTGTGGTACTCAGTGATAAACGAGGTCTTTTCCAGATCTTTCGGGTTCATCTGTATTTGGTTGTACCCGGAGTAGGCATCAATAAGACAGAGAATCCCGTGGTCGGCCATTGCATTGATTATACGATCGATATTAGACAAAGGAAAAGAATCTTTAGGACATGCTTTATTCAGGTCTTTGTAATCTACACACATTGTAAGTTTATTTCCCTTCTTAGGGACTACCACTAAGTTCACTAACCATCCGGGATACTTTACTTCCCAAATGAATCCTACTTTGAGAAGTTTGGTTACCTCGTCCTTGACAAAGGCATGCTTGACCTTAGACTGGGTCCTTATTTTTTTCTTCACAGGATGGAATTTCAGATCCAGGCTTAGTTTGTGGGTGGTGATTTCCGGTGGGATCCCTTTCATATCGAGATGGGACCAAGCAAAGCAATTCATGTTAGCTTTAAGGAATGGAATAATTTTTCCCCTGAGCTCGGGGGCTAGCCCCGTGCCCAGGTATACCTTTTGTTCGGGCTGACATTCGGTCAATGTAATTTGTTCCAGCTCTTCGACCATCAAGTTGGTGGTGTCAGAATCGTCGGGGATTATGAAAGATCAAGGGACCCCATACTCATAATCCTCGTCAGTCCCCTACTTCTCCAATTAGGTTGAGGTTGGTTTATGTGGTTGATATTTGGCCTCCTATTTTCCCTTTGAGTCTGATCCTTTTTTTGAAAGTGCCGATATTGGTATCACTTCATCGACTGCAAACATTTCTTTGGCGACGGGTTGCTCCCCGTAGACCATTTTGACTCCCTTTGGTGTTGGGAACTTCCGAACCTGGTGAAGGGTCGAGGGTACTGCCCTCATATTATGGATCCATGGCCTTCCGAACAGGGCGTTATACCTCATGCCGCCCTAGATTACATGGGACTTTGTTTCTTGGATGGACCTGACCACGTTCAATAGCAAAATATTTCGCATTTAGTGGTTTCGTGTGCCATGTTGAAGTCGTTAAGTACTCGGGTCGCGGGCACGACTTGATTATGTAGGGCGAGTTGCTCTACGATCCTTGATCAAATGATGTTGGCCAAGCTACCTGGATCAATCAAAACATATTTAACTTGAGTGTTATTCATAAGAACAGATACTACTAGTGCATCGTTATGGGGTTGTAAGATCCCCTCTGCATCCTTGTCATTGAAAGACAAGGTCCCTTCCAGTATATAATCCCGAGTTCGCTTTTCTCTTGTGATCGACACCTTGGTGCGCTTGAATACGGGTCCCTAAGGAATATTGACCCCTCCAACAATAATGTGGATTACGTGTTTTGTCTCATCTTACTCGTTTTGTCTGTTTGAATCTCTATTCTTGAAGTGGATCTTAGCCCGATTGCTTAACAATTCCCAAAGATGCCCATCGTTGAATAACTAGGCTACCTTTTTCCTGGGGTGCCTGCAATCTTCTGTCCTATGGCCATGAGTGCCATGATACTTGCACATTTGATTAGAATTTCTCTGGGCCAGATCAGCCTGCATAGGTCGAGCCATCTAATGTCTTTGATGTGCCTGATGGCTGATACGATAACTATCGCATCAATGTTGAAGTTATATTTCGATAGTCGTGGTACATCTTTGGGCTCGACATTCCTGTCGAAGCCACTCTGCTCATGTACCCTCGAGAGCTCTAGCCTCGATCATTCCTTCTATCACCTCGAACTAGGTTGCGTCCAAGCCCGTTGTTACTTCGATCTCCATTGTATGTCTGGTCATGATCTCTGTTTGACCGTGGTTCCCCCTCAATATCCCTTTTAACTCTGTTGATGGATATGATAGGGTAAACAGACCCGAAAGAAGCTCCCAACTGGTCGTCTTCGACCATAATCTTTGACTGATACCGATTATGCACATCGGCACAGGTGATAGCTGGGTATTCGATCAAGTTCTTCTTTAATTTTTGTGAGGCTACCGAGCTTCATATGTTTAATCCTTGAGTGAAGGCCTGAACGGCCCAATCATCAGCAACTGAAGGTAGGTCCATGTTTTACATCTTGAACCGAGAAACAAACTCCCTGAGCATCTCGGTATCTTTCTGCTTTACCTTGAATTGGTTCGACTTCCTAGTCTCTACCCTTATGGCTATAGCGTGCGCTTTAACGAAAGAATCTGTGAGCATAGAAAAAGAATCGATGGAGTTGGGTGGAAAATTATGGTACCATATCATCGCTCCTTTTGATAAGGTCTCCCCTAATTCCTTCAAAAGTACGGACTCGATCTCATTGTCCTCCAGATCGTTCCCCTTAATTGCACGTGTAAGAAGTGATGTGCTCCTTGGGATATGTTATTCCATTGTACTTGGGAATTTCTAGCATGCGGAACTTCTTGGGAATTGGTTTATGGTCTACACTCGAGGGGGGAGGGCTTTTTTACAAACTTCTTTGAATCCAAGCCCTTAAAAATCGGTGGTGCTCCTGGAATTTGATCAACCCTAGAGTTATAGGTTTCCACCTTCTTGTCGTTTGCTACAATCTTCTTCTCCCCCGATTCAATTTTCTTTGTCAGCTCCTCAAGCATCTTCGATAGCGAGGCCGGTCCCTGATTTTTTTTTGTTTGATCTTTTTGACACTGATTCGGCCCTATGAACAACTTCCTGCGATGGCTCAGGCTCGACTCTGCTTGGAGTTGTGCTACTACAGCTTGTTGAGCCTGTAACATTTCGAATATTATTCGAAGGCTGATTCCACCTTCTTAGTCGCTCTGTGCGTTCTGACCGACTGGTCGAACGTCTTTGCGGATGCTATTCTCAGGGTCGATGTCCAGATTTGCATTAATGGAAATATGGGAAATGACGTCGATTGGGTCTGTGACTGGAACTCCATCGAGGTCAACAGGAGGCACTCCATTCCCTGGGAAGCTATGTTGTCATTTTCGCCGTGAAAACCAAGGCCATTGTCGATGTGTGTGGGTGCTGCTTGAGAGATCGACATGATGATCCTGGAATCAAAGACACACACAAGAACAAGTATAAATAGTGTGTGTTACAAAAAATAGCACCAATCACTATTATCCTTAGCCCCATGGTGGGCGCCAAACTATTTACCCTAAAACGGATAATAATTGAATTTATATGTGATTTTAAGGATACATGATTTCGCTTGGCACAAATTTAGAAAATAATTAAATTGATGTCAGAATTGACTGCCAAGAGAAATAAAGCAAACCAAATGAGATATGCAGCTTTGTCCCTCGAGACAGGTCGCCCTCCAACCAAAGGAATGATCAGAATGTGATACGAACAAAAATAACTGAGTATTGAAAGCTTAAATAATAATATATTGCTTTGAATAGTGTGAATCTTACATGTTCACAAATGATATGACTCCCCCCTTTTATATAGTAGAGGAGTTATACTTATGGTACAATTCTAAATACAGTTTGAAGTCCCATGATTGGCCAATTAACCGATCTCGACTTGATACGTGTCGAGAGTTTCGCCGTCATTCTCGCCCGATCGCGGATATCTTGGCTTTTCATTATTTGGCTTGGCAGGCTTCCCTCGACCTTGCTCGGTCTATATACTGCTCGGTCTCGATCTTGGCTGATCTCGATCTCGATCGGTCCCTGAGTCATGAGCTTGGCAATCTAACTTTGTGTCATAGTGCGATATGACATGGGGTCGAACCTTGGCCTTCTACCTCAGTCTCGATTAATCATACAAAAGGCCAAGCCCGATTTCGACCGTATACATCTATTCATTTTTTTTTGAGCAAACTAGAAAATATTTATATTAAAAACTACGTAGTGTTCAGTACATAACATCCATACTTTGTGTCACTAAGGACACATTAATTGCCTAAGCTTGCTAGAACATTGCAAGCATCATAAGATAGAAACTTAACAAAAACATAATGTTCTTCTAGTTCACTTCCCACGAAAGATTCTACACAAGAAGGCGGTTGTACACAATGTTTTTCCCCCTTTGTTTGAGCAGTAGCCTTCTTTGCCAGTTGATGAGCTATATTTTTCCCTTGCCTGAATACGTGCTGGAGGGTTACTTTCTTCTATCGATGCATTAACAACATGCATTCATTAACAATGTCATCATATAATCTGTTGCCTTGTTGTATAGAGTGAATTACCTCCGTGGAGTCTATCTCTATTTCAAGAGGGAACATTCCCCATTCTTGTGCTGTTTTAAGTCCCTCTAGGAGTGCCTTGATTTCTGCTTGTAATTATCCGCTAGCATGGATAGATTTTGCAAAATCAACTACCCATTTTCCATTGCCATTCCCGAATTCACCTTCCAGGCCACATTTTTTATTGTTGTTATTGAAACTAGCATCTATATTAAGTTTAAACCATTTTCTTGGTGGTGTGTGCCACCTTACTTTTATGGGAATTTTATTGTGGAGGGTTGAGACTTTTTTTAGTGAGGAGCTTAAATTCAGTAGCCCTTTGAATAACTCGATAACCATTTATAGGATTGTGAGTATTGTTTTGATTGTTGTTATTCATATTTAACCAAATGTACCATATGACAAATGGAAAGAGAGAATTCCAATTTACCAAATTGTTCTTTCGTGGGTAGTCAAAGGCTTTTAATTGTAGAAGCCAGTGATCATCTTGTTCTTTATAAAAATTTTGCCACCCAAGACTATCCCAAAAAGGTTTGATGGCTTTACAATTAAAGAAAATAAAGGTTAAGGATTCCTCTTCTTTGCATTTGCATATAGGGCAGTTGGGATCAACGTTTAAACCAATTCGTGCCAGGTATTTTCTACATGGTATCCTGTTGTGGAGACATTGCCACAAAAAGAATTTAATCTTATTATGAAAACTTAGATGTCAAATCCATTTGAAATCTAATTGGTTGTTCGGAGGAGGTTCTATAAGACTGTAGCAAGACTTGGTTGTGAAAAAACTTTTGTAGTTAGTGACCATATCGGAATATTACTAGTTGATCCCTTTAAATGAATTCTTACTTTAGAGATGTTTTATTTGATGTCATTAGGGAAGTTAAGCGATAGCTCATTGAAGTTTCATTTTTCTTAATCAAAGATGTCCATTATTTTTATGGAATAATCACTAATTGAGAGAGGGCCTTCCACAACATCTCTAAGATTTCCTAGATTGGGAATCCAATTGGCCTTATATGTTCATATTGGAATGATAATGGGGTGACCACGTAATACCCTTGGAGCATAATTCCCACCCCTTTTGAATGCTTTACAGACAAAGGATTTTTTGTTTTTAGCAATACTAGTTCCCATAAGAGGTGATGATTAATCTAGCCCAGAGGGTTGTGGCATTTGTAAGAATTCTCCATATTAGAATAACTAGTGTGCATAAGTTCTTAGTATTTGTATTAACATGGATACCAAGACCTGCATTGGATTTTGGTTGGCAGATAATAGACCATTTAACTGAATTTGTTTCCTTTCAGTGGCAGTATCCTCGTAGAAATTCTTCCGGATTCCAGCATGAGTAATCGATCTCAAAGTATTATTAACCCCCCCCCCCCCACCTTTTTTTTTTTT